>NW_021677886.1:1105455-1221900 GCF_001188975.3 Bactrocera oleae | reverse complement strand
AAATAATTACACATTTAAATACTCGTTTGTTGTGCAAACTACATAAAAGTTTTCCCCAACCATCATCATACATATTATCTTATTTACGCACTGTGTAAAGTGCAGTTCCGTTTAGAGCTTACTTGGCAAAAAAATAATTGGCCTCAGCATGATGTACAAGTACTGCACTTATCTAAACACATTAGCGCATATAGTACTTGCATATAAGTTTGTACTTGTATGTGGCTCCGTATTAGAAAATTGTATACAAATGTTTAACCATAATCATATTGTGACCTCAATGCTTAGTTAGTTCACTTTCCAAGTATGCTGTATCAACTTCGAATAAACGCAGTTTGCTTACTTACTTGGTATCACGTTTTTCCTTACTTTGTTTTGTTACAAGTGGTGTGCTGTACCACTGTAAGTTGGAGAATTCTAGAGTAAGTCGGCAGTTATTGTAAGAAATATTTTGCTTATCGTTAAAATAAAAATAAGAAAATCGTAGAAAAAACTTAATATGACACACATTTATATATTCTAAAAGACATTTATTTTGAACAGATAGGTTTAAGCCAATTTTCTTAATATCTGCTCAAAAAATTATTTATCTCTAATGTTTCTTGTTAGGTGGACTGCTTCTTTTCAGTTCTGGAAGACAGTAATATAATGTACGAGGCTGGACATTTTTTAGCATAACATCACTCAAAACGTTTGTCATTTAATCGTGAAGTGTTTTATTTACATTGAATTAAAAAATTCATCTCGGCCAAAAAATGGAATTAACTCGTGAACATTTTCGTGCGATCATTTTGACAACTTTCACGTGGATTATCACGACAAGAGTGCATCGATGAACTAAAATCTTTGTATGCTTGAGCACCATCCTATAACACTGTGAAAACTGGTACAACGAATTCAATCGTGACCGACGCTCGCTCAAGACGAATTTCGTGAAGGTCGTCCAAAAACAGCCGTTGTGCCAGAAAACATCGATGCCGTACGTGGACTGATAATGCAAGACCGTCATATACATACCTTCAGATAGAGGCATGCCTATGCATTTCTCCACCCATACATTCGATATTGCATGAACACCTGGCCGCTAAAAGGTTTGTTCTTGTTGGATCCCGATCGCTCAAAAAAAGGCTCGTGTGGATTGGTGTAAAGAAATGCTGAAAAATACGATCGCGGTGCTTCAAAAGACGTTTATAAGATCGTCACATGGATCTATGCGTATGAGCCCGAAACAAAACAGCAATCGACCGAAATAAAAAAACATTTTCGTTGATAAATATTCGTATTTTCATTATTAGGCCAGAAATATATTATAGCAGCCCTCGTATTACTGCTTGCCTGAACAGTTTCTGAGTGTGAGTCTTGTATGTACAAACTTGTATGAATGAACGTCTATAGGACGTATTGTAGATCTTTTATCTTCATTAATTACTTAGAGTGGTAATGTGCCAATGAGGATCATATAATTCGTTGGAACATACTTCACTTTTGAATTCTCAATTTTACCATATGATCCTTTCAATATTTTCATAATATTTTTTGAATCTTTTGACTATATATTTTCCTAAATCATCCTTTTGCTATCTTTGAAATTATATATTTTCTTACCACAGCTTCTTTTGCATGGTCCAACGCATTTTCAATGTGCTGCCTGTTTTGAATGTTTCTGTACCCCCTGAGCACGCAATTTAAATAAATAAATTTAATTTTAGACACATCTACATTCATATGTGGTTTGTTCAAAGCATATAGCGCCGATTTTAATGGTGTCAGCTACATGATGTATTGCAATTTAATTAAACCCAACAGCATTTTTAAGTCAAACTAGACCGATTGGAAGCTCTGAATATTACTATATAATTATTTAATTTTTTAATGTCAAATTTATATATTTACTAGGTCATAGTATACACTAGGAAATATTGTGTAATTAATAGTAAATTAGTTCATTCATATATCGTTTCTGTTCTGAGTTGACAATCTTCATAATACATATATCATTGGATTGTGATGTAAATGAATTCTTGAATATAATAAATATAAAGCAACTATACTTAACGAAAATCTCTATTAAATAATTGAGGTTTATGACAGTTGATATGTTGGTTGTTTTTCATAATAATATAATTTTTACATTACAATTTTATATAATTTGACACTCGTTTTTTAATTGATTTTAAGAGTGGTCTAAAATACATTTTTTTTGCTAAATATGTATTTAATTCTAGTAATACGTCGATTTCCTAAGTAAGCGCATAATATTTTGCCATAAATATTTGCTTTATACAGCTTGAAAGGAGACAAATTTACTTTTATGGACTTTGAAATACACCCACCTCAAAGACTTACCTTACCAGCCTATAAGATAAGAATTTTAATTGGTTGTGTTGTGTTCTAAACAATATTTTGTATTCGTTCTTAACTTTCTTAAATAAGCATTAATGGATAATATCTCTTAAAGCCCTTTTACTGGATTTTCCACTCTCCATCGTATTGCACAATAAATGTTAATAAAACTTTGCAAAAGTTTCTCACATTACATTGTCTGTCTTACATTACTTTCTTTACACTTTGCCTGCCACATGTGGTAGTCTTTGCTTGCGGCTAGTCAACACCACATCGAGAAGCCTAAACAAGGAAACAATTTTAACAAATTTTTCGTGCAAAAAAAAAATCAAAATCTTTTAGCTTCCTACTTGTTTTGCAACTTTCTTAATACAAAGCATTGTAGAATTCCGAGTACACTCTTTAAATGCCAAGTTTCGAAAAGTAATGTATCTATTGTTGTGTCCACATGACATGTACATTGAAATACTTCAAATATGCATTTATAAGTGGTTGTGTGTTTATAAAAGTTTATGTGGTGAACAAGTGACTACATTGCTTGACCTTCCCACATTTTCTGCAGTGCCGAATTACAGAGACTGCAGACATATCAACACAAGTATTTGAGTGTATGCGTTCTTTCTTATCAATCTAATCACAATTATTAGCGCCAAACGCTAGACGGTCAAGTGCGGTAAAATTTTTCCAAGTAATTTAATCTGATTGAATCTTGTGGTAGACCATGACACAAGAAATGCAATCGTGTTTTTGCACTGTTATGTCGACTACAAAACTGGTGAGTATAAGTGGTTGTCAGTATTCTTCACACTCTTGAATCCTTTCAACTCTACTCTAAAATAATTTCTGTAATTTTGCCAAGCTTGAGTGGCATGTCCGTCACTTGCAAGCAATGATTTCATTTTCACGCACAAGGCGTGGTCGCAGTGCAAACTCTTAACACAAGGCTGCTTACACATTATGTAATCAAAAAGCGTCAACCTGGCTTAAATTCTGCAAAAGCTGTAAGGTAACATGTTAAGTGTTCTCATAGATCTTGAAGTAGGGCGGTTGCAAACATAAGTAAAAATGGTTAGTTGACATTTTGATTTCCTTGAGAGATTTCAAAGACAATATAAATATTAAATTGAGATAAGGCCATTTTTCGTCAGTTTTTGTTTGAGTTGTTCTTTCTCTAAAGCGAGTGTTTAAAGGCGACTGCGAACAATTATCCGCAATATGCTAGAATACTTGATGGATATTACAAACTGTTGGACTTTTTCTTATTTCATGCAAGGAGACCTAACCAGATTTAATTAACAGTATAAGTGTTAAAGCTAAACATTGTTCTCATGCGTGTTTGCTTTTTAAATTGTAACACTCTTTGCTAACCACATACACACGTTCTACAAGATACAATTTGAGCTTCTTTTTAATTGGTACCTGCTACTATATTTTGTTCTATTACTTTCACACCCACATAAAGTGGTTTGTAATATTTTGAAACTGCGTAATATCAGCAATACCGTCCAGAAATTTGCAACATTCATCAATTCATCATTCCTCGCCCACGTCACTCACACCGTGTAAGTGGTGTTCAAATTCAACTAATAACTTCCAGTCTGCGCTGGCCTTTACAGAAATTTTTTTGCAGCGGTATTGAAGTTATATGTTAGTCTATCAAAGCTTCCTCATACCCATGTAAAGTAGAAATATTTGAAAATCTGGCAGCATCAACGCGGTTGCTAACAAGTTAGTAGCAAGACAATTTTAAAGTCGCTTAACATAATACTGTGATGTTTTCAAAATTTGATGAGTCAAAAATTTTTCCATAGAGTTACAATTTATACTTTGGTTATGTTAGCACGACCGCACCTGCCAACCTTCAACGTACACACATTTAATTTTAAAAAGTGGGTAGCCACGATGCTCCGCTGTGCCGTTGTCATTTTAATGATGGGAATTCACAATTTACATATCTTATGCTGAGAAAGTTTGTGTACTTAGGTTGTCATTATTGACGGCTAAAAATCCACGAGATGGACACATATAAATCTTTTTTAACCTACTTCTGACATTTGTAAGTGCTATACTTATGTATGTATATGTCCTTTTGTTCTTCTCTTACGGGTTGGTTTCAATACATTGAACCTTTCGGATATCATCTATGTGTTAGACTTACTTTTAAACCAAAATCCGAAAAAGTGTTTACTCTCAATATATTATGTATTTATTCTACAACACACGTTTAAGTTACTTATATAATATGCAAATTGTTTCATACGTTGACTAAAAACCGAAAGCATTTCTTGTATACTCCACATCTTTGTTTTTATGTCTGAATTGGCTTTTAACGGAATTTTAGTTTTCATGACAACCATTGGTTGCTATTGTTAACGGAGACAGCGGAACAAAAGACCCTAAGTGAATTTTCCTATTTTCACATTTTTACACTGAGAAGCGAACAAAGCTAATTTTCAAATTGGTCTACATGGTTGTGCAGATATTTATTTATAAACGGTGTTCCATTTCGAGGTTTCTCACTTTTTTAAAGAAAAGCACAGAAAATTCAAATTTAATGGAAATGTTTATAAGCATTCGAAAAAAATGTTTATAAGAATTTCAACATTGCATTTTATTTTTTTAAGATTATCTTTTTCAAATGTTGGCCGTCCATCCGTTTAGTAAATGTTCGATGACTCCTTCGAGCATTTTGAATGGTAACTCTAAGGCCCGAATCGAAGCGAAGGTTGTCGGCATAGACTTTAGACTTTGGCCCACTGCGTGCTGAATTGATGTATTCGGTCGAATATTATTATATAATGATTGCTGGGTCTCAAGATGGGTGACAGTGTTGCGAATAGTATGCTTAGTAGTCCATTATGTTGACGAATTGTGTTAAGCGAAGTGCGCGAAACACATTCTTTACAGAACGTGAATTTTCGTCATAAGTTGAACAATTTTTAAACGTTATCCGTCGCAAGTCTTTCCATGTTGAAATGCCAAACAATACTGAACAAAGTAACATGACAGCTTGAAACAACTCCACGCGTGATCTGTCAAAATGGCTATTACAAAAAGTAGCTTTACTTGGATCACGAATACGAAATAATACGAAAGAAATTTTTCTATATTGCTAGACCCATATTTGAAGTATTTAATTGGTAAACTGAACGAGCTCTAAGAAGTTATATTTTTTTATCTCTAGTGTTTCAAATTACTGTTTTTATCCTTTGCAGATTGAATGCTTTTAAACTTCTCTTTGTTAAGTCCTTTTTTGAAACATATTTAATATATGAGGAGTGTCTTATCGAAGGAGGATATTTACATTTTCAGTTTTTGTTAGCCAAGTATACAATCTTGTTCTCAGTGCTAATATATACAATTTCCTCATTTAGATAATTATGTGAATAGGATAATTTTCAAGTAAAAAGATTTAAGTGCTGGTTTAAAGCGGGATATTTTTACATTTAAAATATAGCTTGATCATTTTATAACATAACGTTTTCTCATTTTGTAAAAATAAGTTAAGTTGTAGATATTTCTTTTGAAAAGACAATTCTCATATATAAATATGTATACATTATCAAAACAGATATATGCTTATATAATGTAAGGTAAACTAAATTTATAATATTATATTACCGCTTTTATATTGGTCGTCATTAGATCCTCTGCGCCACTAATAGACAACGTAATTAATAAGTAAGTAAACTTAATTGGCCGTTAAATTACAAACTCTGCGTAGCAACAAAATAGTGACTGAAAAACGAAATATTGTTATTCTCTTCAGTCCCTGGTATGTGCCATTCTTAAGCGGATGTTGACTTTTTAATCTCGTAAATAATCCAGATAAGTCTTGTAAATGAGGAGTATACCAGACAAAGCAAAGCAAACAGCTGTGTTAGGTAAGAGGTAATTAAACAGAAACTGAAAATTAATAAACATTGTAATGTATTAGAGAAAATAAGGTAAACAAATGTATGCTTTTATGAAAATTATCGTACATAATTTAAAAGATTAATACTTATATACTAAGTACAATTACATTAAATATGAATATAACTCAAAATATATTTTAGACAATTATTCATCCAAAGTGTGTGAAAATGTTAATAAAAAACTTTCCATATAAGAACCAGATTATGAGCGTTCAGTTTGTATGGTAGCTGAAGGCTAAAATCGTCCATTATCAGCGGTTCGTTAGCTTCTTGAAGATTTCAGAATGATATCTCAAAACTGAGATATTAGTTCGCGTATATATACTGACGTGACTTAATCGACTCAGCTCGTCATGCTGATCATTTATACCATATCTGCATTTATACGATTTCTGATGTTCCTTCTGAGTAGTATAAACTTCATGGCAAATTTAATATTATCTATTCAGGCTATAATCAAGTTGTCTCAAAGATAAACTAAATATTGTGAAAGAGTGATGCGGTGTATGAAATGTTAATTTCTATAAAAATAGTTAATTTTACATAGAGTTGAAGCTCGAATCGAAAAGTACGATTTATTAAGGTAAAATTTTTCAGCTAAAATAACTCTTAGACTCTTAGATTATTAATACAATAAATACAAACAAATATATATCTATGAATAATGTTTCTTATATAAATAAAAGATAACCATTTATAATGAAGTTATTTTTATTGTATGATCGCGTGATTTTAAGTTGTTGCGAATTAATTTTTGTTTTCAAAGTTGAAGTTATATGCAAATTAAATTCGGCGCCATTCAACCTATTAAACTTGTGTGTATGTGTTTACATAAACACCCTGGCAAGCAATAAACGCCCATTAGTTGGCATTGTTATTGTTAAAACACACACACAACTACCACTTTTATAGGAATTTATTTATTTCTCAATTTGCGTTGATTCCACAGTAAGTGCCGTCATCTGGCTTAATTCTTTTCTAAGTAAATAAAATGCAAATCAAATGAAGTCATTTGCCGTAATTTGTCTATGCGTGTGGCGTCTGTGTATGTATGTGCGCACACACAAATATACTGAATATAAATACATTTTCCGCTTATCATCTTCCTCTTTTAGTTATCAGGAGATTTATTTACACCTTCTTCGTAATGCTTTTGCACATTTCTTAGTTGTTTACATTTCAACGGTGTCTGGTGCCCACTGCGTATACGCAACATTCGTAATCGGATTGTCTTTTGGCGCAGCAAATGTTGTTTCTTTGTATTTTGGTTGGCGTCTCTTAAGTACATACTTGTCCACATTTCACACGCTTCATTATTTTTGTTTGGTATTGTGTTGAAGTTTTATTTTTCGAAGTTGTAAATTTTGTGGAGACTTGTGTGTGTGTTGGAATTTAAAGAAAGAGGAATACGAGTAGTTATTTGATATTTGCCTGTAATTTTACTCTGAATTTGAAATAAAATTTAAAATAAAAATTTTGTAGCGCAAAAATTATTAACAAATAATCAATTACTAAATGGCTTTGGAACAGTGGTAAACAATATTTCAAATATAAAATTACATTAGCAAAATTTTAAATTTATGACTTCATAAACTTAAAATATATTATATTATATTCTATTCCCTTCAAGTACCAACTCTACAAGTTATGGTTAAGAGTTTAAAGCTTTGCTGGACCAAACTATTCTACAAAGATTTATAATTATGTTTTAAAATACAATGATTGAGTCAAACTTACTAAACTGTTGGATTATTGAATATGGCGTAAGTCGCCAACGCACTGCATGTTCACTCTTCATTTATAAAAATTACTTATGTTAAAATCAATGAAAAACATGATGTTCACAACTACCTTCCTAGACCGATAAGCAAAACTCACCTGCATTCATGTTAAATAGTACCTTTTATATTTGAACGATATCATAACAAAGTAAACGAACTTATTTGCACTTATTGCATATAATAGATTATGCTTTATTTATCGCTCAGTTGCGCTTGATCTTTTATTTTTTCGTGTTTCATATCATTTTGTCTAGCCAGCTTATAAAGTTCATTGCCAGTTTATTGGCAGGTCAAATCATATTATTACTTGATGATTGGATCAGTAAATATTATTATCATAAACTTAACGTACGTTTGTAAAGATAAGTTTAAGTGCGATGGTTATATAGTTACTGGGCAACAGTAAATATTTTGCAGAAAAACTAAGATGATTGCTATCATTTGTAATTTGATTTTTAAAAACCCTTACAAAAAAATTCAAACTGTTGTAATAAATGCCCTTTCCAGAATATACTCCGATATTTTTATTTATTAATCTGTTGAATGCTAACTTTGGTATTAATTTTTATGGCAAGACTTTATTGTAGATCAAATTATTAATTTAACTTATGGAAAGTTTTTAAATAAACATTATAATAATTATCCAAAAAAAAAAATTATAACAAGCTATTAAATATGTATACCATTAAATGCCTGCAACTGTTTAAGCACTCAGTAGAAACTAATAAACAGACCATTTGTTGGCATTTTTGCTGTAAAAAATACTATTTATTTACGTTTGCCTTTTACTACCAATTTACAATACTTCTGCAGTATTTAAATTAATATGCTAATTCACATGTTAAGCTTTAGCACTTTTTTAAGTTTGTCGCATTCCAATGGCGACGTCCACTGCGTATACGTAATACGCCTAATTGAATTGTTTTATGGTGGCAGGCAAATGTTGCTCTCTGTATTTTCTCAGGTGTTGCTTGAGTACTTACCTACTCCTACTTTACCCTCATTGGGGGTTTTTTTTTGTGGCTTTTTGAAGTAGGCTTGGTACTAAAGTTATATTTTTACAAATGGTAAATTTTGTGCAAAACTGTGTGCTGTGTGAAAGTTTGGCAGAAACAAGTATATTGTAGATGTTTTATCGTTGCTGGCTAATTGATTATAAACATATATTTAATTTTAAATAGGCATTATAGCATCTGTAAATGATATTTTAAAATATAAAGTATTATTAGGGGCAACATTTTTTAGTTTTTGGCTTCATAAATATTAAAATAGATAAATAATTTACTGCTTTATATGGAGATCGACAAAATATGCTAAGTTAATTATTATTCCTACCTACAAGTATTAACTTTATATGCTAAATAAAATTTCGATAGTGTAGCTTATTTTACATTTGTTGATAAATTGTAAAATAAATGCAAAATTTAGTACAATATTTGTGTATTTTTGAACAAAAATTATACTCGTATATCTTAGTCACATTTTCATGGTATTTATATTCGCTAATATCAACTAAATTTTGCTCCATTGTTAATAACCACGAGCTTATTGTATTATTCATAACTCTAGTTGAAGATAGTCTACTAATACGTATAATTTTGAAATTTTCTCGGCCTCCGAAGAGCGTTTTTCTGAGTATATTGGTTGCAGTTTTTATTTCATATGTTCTCGCATACTAATTATGTTTACATAATCGAATATTTATTATATTACATAGGAAATAATAAATGTTACCTCAAAGCTTGAATTTTCGTTCTGGATGTGCGTGGCATCTATATAATTGTGCTAATATGAGCAAAGTCTTATTTAATCGCATTTTGCTCATAATTTTTTTTTATTGGATTTTTGATTTTTGGATTTGGAAATTTTATATACGCATCTCATTGCAGCTATGAGCTTTTCACTGGTTCAAGTCAAGTAATATCAACTTACAGAAAACGTTTTTTTTTTTTGTTGTTTTGTGAACCACCATATGCCCGTTACAGCAAGTGGTGCCAGTGATTTCTCTAAAGTGAACATGCGACTCCTTATTATGCTTTCACGTTGGTTTTTTGCCGTAGAAGTAGCTTAATATACATATATACACACACATTAATATTTACAACTTATATAAGAAATATGAGTGTTCGCAACATTTTTGTGAATGTAAAAATCTAGCGACACACATAGACACATATGCTTCGTCATTTGTCTACGTGTTTTTGTGGCATTCGCAATTTGGTTAATGTTGTTTTGCGCAATGTTGCATAAAATGAGTTGTGTTCCTGTTCAGAAGCTTGTTATTGTCGTTTTCATATTTTTTTTTTGTACACATTACTATATTTGTTTTTTAGGTAGTCACATACCGTTAAAATAAATATATTAACAAATCTGTAAAGTCAAAGGCTGAATTGCTTTCATTCTTGCTTAAGGGGGACCCTGCGATAAGTATTCGAAAAATATATCTTCACCATAATCAACATTTTATTATCGCCTAGAAAACTATAACTCCGTACCAAAGGTCCTCAATTTTTTTATTGAGAAGTATTTAGGACTTCTTTGAATATAGTAAAGACAATGCAAATGTTATCTATACATGGTGTCACGTATCTCTCGAGAAACTACATACATATTCAAAGAATACACAAATTCTAAAAAACTCACATATACACTAGCTCTGTAGTGAAAATATCTTCTCAGCACTTTTGTATGAATATTAAGCAATTGATCTATAACTTCTATAGTAATTTTTGTTTGCATATTGTTTAATCTTCAGCGCAAGATAATTTTATATATTTTCGTATTATTCTTTTTAATACTTTTCTTGATATATCTGCCTTACTTTTTCCTACAAGCCACTGATCACATACTCGCATAACATTTATATGAGCTCCTCAAACACCTATGGTAAATGACAGAAATGTGATGTGACATGAAATTTTCTGCTTTTTACACCAAATCTTTGATTGATGGTTTGAAAAAGTCTGACAGCTCAAGAAAAAGTGCAAAAGTGCTGGAAGCGTAACCAAAATTGTGCGATTGGTGTTACATGCGTTAAAGCTAAAAGTGTCAGCACTTTTGTTATTTTCGGTTTTTTGCTCGTTCTTCTTTCATACTTAATGTGTTGATGGAATATTTGAGGTGCAACTGTGTTCTGTGCTCAAATGGAAAATCGGTTTTTTTTCAACAGGTCAATATTGTTGGGGTTTTCTTTTCCAGTGACTTGGTTTTGAGTTATACGTGCAAGCGTTATATGCTGTACATTGTTGGACTATAGAAAGGCTTAATAAACAGACCGATCCTAAAAATCCTGCATGAAACTGTTTTTATATTAATCAACGAACAGGATGCATATTTGGTATTACATAAATCATTGGGATTAATCTTTTGCTTGAGCTTTATTAAATAATTCTAGATAAAAGAAAAGTAATAATCGCGTTTTTATGAAATGATTAAAAAAATTTAAACACAAATATTGAAATCATGCTTGTTGTGACCATACAGAAATTGTTATCCTAATTATAAATTATTAATTATTCCTAAATATTAATATATTTTCGTAAACATTTTACATGCCTCTAATGTGTCGCTTCACTCACTTGTACATAAGCAGACTTGCCATTACATGTTTCTTCGGCCTTGCGGAACCAAAAGCCTTAAATGAATGAATGTAAAACCGTTATACTCCTATTTTTTGATTTGCCTGACTACCCGTGCTGAAAACAGGCAACAATCTTTCTTATTTGGTTTTTTCAGAAGAACTTCAGTTCCCTTCGAAACAATGCAAACTTTGTGTTTTCGTATTGCTGTGCAGATGAACAAACTCCCCCAGTGAAGACATAAGAAAGATTGTATGTATATGTATGTATGTATTTGTGTGAGATATGTGAAAAAGTCTTTGCCGGGCGTATGAGTAACTATTTAATGTAAATGCAAGGCATAATATTACAAATAATTTATATTTTTATACTCCAAGATTTGTCAATAATTTGCATTGCCTTTTTCTTGTAAAATTTTCATATTAAGCTTATTAATGCAGCTAATAAAGCTAATTACTATTCTACTAGCATTGACAAATGCTTTTCGACGGCTAATTATAGCTACATATACCTGCATCCTTTGTAGTTACCTTCATGATTGATTAGAAACCACTATCTAATATGAGTGCGTAATTTATTATACCTAATTTGCATATTCGTTAACTTGGCTTTATAATAAATTTAAGAGTTAATAAACGAACAAAGTTCTGTGATCACTTATTTTTCTCCATTTTTTAATCAAATATTAATTTGGTTCTCATTCCTTTACCAAATCCGCCTTCTGTTACTCATGCTTGGCAAAAATGTTCTTGCGTGGAAACACGTATTTTATTAAAACTGTTGTACTTAAAACCGTGGCGGAATTTTCCGTTTACTCTTAGCCTCAACATTTGTATTTAAGTTTTGCAGACTTTGACTTGTCTCAATTGTATGGCAATATATATTTAAATTTTCAATTTGGTTAATTAAAGCTGTATAATATATCGAGCACATACAACTTTTTAAAATTTAAATCTTTAAAATTCCAAACCAAATTGTATTTGCATACTTTCTTTTCTAACGATCTATGCAAAAGTTACAAATAGTAAAACTTTAATGAAAACAACCACTTAAATAAATTAGTTCGAAGCAATAAAATGTTGCTTCTGGTTTTCATATACAGATGTTACTCCAACAAACAAATATGTATGTTTGTACACACTCATACTGCAGACTTGCCATAATAAATTGTTGACATATTGACAACATGACGAGTGAGTAGAGAGAAACGACTTTGGTAAACCACAAACACTCTGTCAGCACTTTCCATTTAATTGTCAGCGCTGAAAGTAACAAAAACAAAGTGAGAAGGAAGAAATGCAACCAAACTATGGAAAAGCTAATATGTAAAAACCAATTAGCGAGCTTCCACAAACATCGCACTACACATACATTTATAGTGTTGGCATGCCACAAACAATTACGTGGGTTACAGTAGTTGTATATATATTATATTTTCTTGCATATAGTATTTAACTTTGCGGTAACATTAATTTTCCTGCTTTGGGGATAGCAAAATGTTAAAGTCGCTTCATGGGGTTAGGCCAAAGTACATATGTATGTATTTGTACTACCAGCACACAATGAATATTGATTTTATGACAAAATGTTTCTACACAGAAATGAAAAATAAAATATGTAGTGTCTCAAAAACATTTTTTTAGTTGTTGTACAGTTTCATCAGTTTTTTGCTAAGTTTTATGCCACCAAGTTTGCAAAAAATAATGTTAAGAGCGCTTAACGTATACTTTGTCAACGAAAACTACTTGCTTTGGTGTGAACCTGACTTTCAAGGCATCGGCGCTAATGAGCTGCTTCCACAGCTTATGCAATTTGTGTTTCGCTATGCTCATTTTAATCTGAAAACGTATGCATACACATGCTGTCACGTCCGCGTTACCTAAGCAAAAGCTTGACGTATGAGGCGTGAAGTAGTATTATATTATTTATATATTAGGGTGGAGCGAAAAAAAAATTTGTTTGCTTAGCCTGAGGGTAAAATTTGTATAAAAAAAAGAAAATTATTGGAAAAACAATTTTTTTAACATGTAGAGATAGAATAGGCGGCCCACACACTTTTAAAGTAAAGTTCGAGTTAACATTTCTTTCGGACAAAAAAAATATTTTTTGGCTTAAACTTTTCACATTTATATAAAAATTACCGAATTTCACAGTGTTTGACTCAAAATTTATTTTAACGCTCAAGGAAAGCATGTTGTCGTTAAATATTGTTTTTTTTAAATTCAAATAGTGACCACAAAAATTTTTTTTAAGTTGATAATTTTTAATTGTCTAGAAAGATAACTCTCCACAGCTTCTAGAACACTTACCAAACATTTTTTACAAAATATAAATTTTAACTCGAAACTTTTTTATTTCGCTCCACCCTAATGTATACATACATACATACTAAATTTTATGAATTTATTGAAAGAAAATGCAATCGACTTGTTTAATGAACGTCAGCGCAGTAAAAGTTTATAATAGTTTATTCGCAAAAGCACACAGGTGTTTTTATTTTTATGCGTGGATGCTCACTGCGGAGTTTTCCTTTAGTATTGCTTGCTCAAATAAGTAAAAAATATTCATGTGGGTTGATATAAGATTATATGATGACAGTTTTGACGTTAATGTGCTAACACAGTCACAATATGGCAGAAGCTTGTACAAACAGCACTTAAATATTATATCAAAGAAAATATTCACGCTTTAAGTTTGTGTGTATGCCTAATATCTAGTAAAGAAAATACGTACTATCTAAAGTTAAGTGAGTTGTACTATTTCAGTTTTACACAAAACCAATATTTTGTTGTTACATTATATGTTCAGTATTTGTAAGTTTCCCTGATAAGCAATATACGAGTATCACTTTCTATGTAAAGATGCATACTGCACATGCGCCTACTGAATAAGCAACAAATTGCAATTATCAGAGTTGCCCTATAAAAATCCCAATGATAAAATTTCATATGAATTACAAATTCTTCTATTGTACATCATTTGCTTATTACTTTCATTTCTGCCTTTGATGCGTTGCCATTTTCTCCAGTGGAAAGTTATTAAAACGCAGTTTCCTCTATCAATATGATTCATATAATATGCTGATTTCATATATTTTTTCAACCCTTATGTTAGTAACCAACTTTATCGACGTCTTTTAGCAACGATCTGAGTATTATTATTATTTCGTTTATTTTATTAAAAAAAAATTTTTTTAGAAAATTTTAGTCAGTGACAATTTAAAGAAAAGAAAAATAACAACGTAGAATAAAAAAAAATATTAAAAATATTAACTCACAAATAGCTTACTTTTAAATAAAAAAACGACGATTTGAGAGCTTAAAATTAAATATTGAATTTTTTTTAAGCTATTCACACAAATACACCGCGGTGGGTACCCGGGTACCCGGTTACTAACATAAGGGAAATCTTTTACAAAGAATTAAAAACTAATTTATTTGTTAAAACTTTAGTAATATAGTTCAACTGACCACTCAAACATTCACATTGACCGCAGAAAAAGCAAAGTTTCTTCATTGCGTTTGAACAGTTTGCAAACTCCATACAAAGCGCAAGAGCAAATGGCAGCCAACTTCTCACTATTTGTTTGTCACAGTAACGTTCATCAATTTATCACTGTTAATTAGATAGAAAAGTTAATGAAATTAGGTTATATATTGAATATTATGGTGATGTAATGAAATAAAAAAAAAAAAACATTTTGTTGACTATAGCTTTATTCCGATATCTATTTTCGTGTGTACATTTTGCTAAAATGTTTCCAATGGTATTGACTTTTTGTTTGATTATTATGTAAGCGCTCAATATCCAAATGCCTTCACATGAAGTAATGGTTTCACAAAGTTTTTAGTAGTTCGTAAACATTCACTTTTTTAATTTCCAGCTATGACGTGTAAAGTGTCTTCAATTTGTTTCAAAACTGCTCTCATTTTACCAGAGATCCTTGATGATCAAGACTATATTTCATAAAACCATTATTTCCTTTTCGCTTTCCATTTAAATCTGTTCGAATTCTTTTTTTTCTCTTTGCTTAATCTGCGTTTAAACTTTTTCTCTGTCAAAGTTTCAAAACTAACGCCATACATACTTTATCATATCCCCTTTTTAGAGAAATCCCAAAGATAATATTTTTACTATGGAATAATATTTTTACTATAGTAACGTTTGGTAATAACTAAAGTTCGCAACAATTTTATATTCTACAATGGCTTTATATTTTACCGTTACGCACCAGTTAAACGCATAATTGCAAATAATTATAATTCACAGCATCAAGTGGTGTACGTAATTAATTATTAAAATAAATTATTTTTGTCTTATGCCTTCGAACAGCTAAAAAAATATTTAAATTTATAAACGACTAGGTAAGTTCGATTCTAACAGGGATCTTACGTGGACAGCTTAGATCGCCGGCGCGCCCAAAACTCATATGTAATATATAAGATTATAAGACTCTTACAAATGTTTAAAAGTAAGTGCTTTTGCTTCTCATTTATAACTTATCTCCCAAGGAAACGAATGAAATCTATACTTAGTGCCAAGTTGCTTATCGTTTTTTCTGAATTGTTGCTCAAATTTAATAATTTCTCAAATACAACAGATCAGCTCTAAAATATTACTTTTCGCATGTGTATATCTATTTATATTTTATATACGTATATATATTTTTTTTTACATATTTGTACACATACAGTAACTATCGATTACCTAGTTACGTATACGGCGTGAATTTCGAAATATTTCTCAAAAATATGCAAATATTATATGCAAAGCCTTGCAGCCATCTACTTTCCGCAAAACACAAAGAAACATATCAAATGCGAAAGAAAAAAATGAATACTCTACTTCTTATATCAAAAATAGAGAAAATTTTAATTCGGTGGTTATCCACGCTTTATACAAATTGTTGAGCCATTGCTTTTATTCGAGCATGCAAATGTTAATAGTGAATTTGAGAAACTGGTATTTGAACCAGCGAATAAGTATTTCATATGAGTGCTGATAAGCGTCGAGTATTATTGGAAGGAATAAAAAATCTTTATTTGTCGGAGTTGGTTTAGAAGTGCTTGGCATTTATACTATTGCTGTTAAGCGAAAAAGCTTAGGTAATCGCTTAGAAATATTTATTGCTTATTCTATAAGTGGTTGGAATCACTCAGTTGTTCACATTAAATATCTACTTGGTGTCTTAGTCGCAAATTAATTTACCGCAACTTTAGTTTGATCGTGCTACGTTTAATGCTATATAAATAAATATTTTTTTTTTGTAGTTGACAAATATTTTTTTTAATAAAAATAAAAGTTTGTTGTTATAGTCGTGCCCAAAAGTAGTGAAAATAGCAAATAATTTTATTTTCCTTCGAAACTATTCGAGGTGTATTTGAAAAAGCGTTTAAATTTTCAAAAATTGAAATAATGAACTGTGGGGAATTAAGGCAGTTATATAATGCGTTTATTTGTAGGCGCAGAGTGAAAAAAATGTATATATGTAATATACATATTTCAAAGTGTGTGCGTGTGTAATTATATATGAACCCACTTAGCTACTTTACGGGGAAATGCACAGATCCCAAAACTTTTTCTCCTATTTATCTCCTTTTCTCTCAATGATTTTTTGCCAATGTGATTGATGGCGGTGGGAAATTTTGACAGCGCAACGAAAATCATTTTTTCAAACCGCTGCAGATGAAAGCTTGGTGACGCAGATAACTGTGTTATTGGCGGCATGTAAATTTTTTCCGGTTTTTGCTGTTGGTTTTTTGGCTTTTACTATGCCAAGGCAATCAAATATTTTATGATTTAACCAAGTCATGTGAATAAAAAAGAAATTGACATTTTTGTGTTATATCGTGAATGAATTATCGGCTCGCCAGTATGCATTGAATTTATGATGCTAAGCATTTACATTTTTCGTATCATCTGGAGGCTGCATTGCTCTCTTTTTTTAGTATAATTGATATACATGTTCGAAATAATCAAATAAATGTGCTGAATGCAAAATATATTTATCGAAGCGTGTCATATTTTTTACTGCAATAAGTGCACGTCGACATGTTTGTGGAAAACATTTTCTATGCATTTTTTTGTTTATTCCCTCAGAATAAAAAAATAGTTGCATTCATTGTTATATTTAGTTTTTAAAGGTTTTAAAAGTGTGGCGTAGGTACTAGCAACATGATTGAGTAGTGACGAAATAATAAATAGGCTTTATTTGAGGATTGTCAAACTTTACAGGCATTTTCTCATTATGGAAATATAAATTTGTACATTTGCATGAAACATCAAATATATGCGTATTAATTGTTATTTTTTCGTATTCTCATTTATCTGTTTACCCGAGTGAAATCAAATATATCTGAGGTTATTATATGTATTATGTGTGGTGGAATGTAGAGTGTGTCATTTTTTTAAAAAAAAAATTTTTTAACTAAAACGGATGGGTAAAATTTAGAGGTATATAAAAAAAGAAGCCTCTTTGAGCTTAGCAACATAGCTAATTTAAATGCATTTTCGCAAGAAAAAAATTTAAATCAAATCTTTAATTTAATTTGTATAGAGCCTAGTCAGTAAAGAAAATATTGTTTGAAATTATATACTGACCAAATTAATTGTATAACATGAGTTTTAATGAATTTGTTGAAATTCTCAGTATTCATACAATCCACTTTAGTTATAAAAAGTTTCGTACACAGTTTAAAGAAACTTCTAAACATTAGATAAGTCGACATGTCACAAAGTAAAAATCAGCAAATGTTTAAGACGCCAGTGGTACATAAGTATGCAAATATAAATATTCTTCTATATATATGTTTATAAGAAACCACCAACAAGAATATTTCCTCGAAAATGCATCCCACTTGCACTTTTGTGTTGCACGGCACAAGAATTCTTGCTCACTTAGCTATGCCAAATAGCTGCTTTGAGTAAAGTAATTCAGCTTTACGTATGTCTAATTTGAAATTTACCTTAGGGATACGAGTAGTTCCACGCAAATATGTATGTGTGTACCATATATGCACTTCATGCTTAAAGCTTTTAAAAATATGCTAATTTTGACTGAAGATAAAATTAATCCAGAGTTCTCATAAATCACTAAATATTGCCTGCAATGACAACGAAAAATTTTGCTTTGTTGTGGACAATTTAATTACTTATGTAAAGGTTTGTTGTGAAGTTTCTTCTCTCACCAAGATATAGCTCTACCAACTCCAAATTTTTTTTCTTAAGTTGGTATATCCGTCATGAGAATACATGCAAAGTTACTCGTCATTCTGTCAATTATTTTTTTGTTTACAAGCCATTTGAAGTTGACGTGTCAGGGAATTTTTTTAATATGAAAAAATTGACTATTGTGCAGTGGTTAGAGTCTTTTTTGTGAAGGTCCAATTTTGACTAAGCGTGAAATTGCTAATGTCATAGGCATTTAAGACAAACGAGTACTTCATATTTTACATGAGAATCACATATGAAAAAGCAGTTTGGAAAGTTAGGGTCGCACACGTTAAGAATTCAACAAAAACTGAATTTGAAAACAAATTTCTTAACAAAATTTAGAGCATTTTATGCAGAATAAAACAGATTTTTGGCGTCGTTTTATAACTATGGATGAGACTTGGATCTACCACCATGATCCTAAATTGAAACAAGAGCGCTTACAGTGGACTGAAGCTGGTTGTTCAGCACCTTCAGCATCAGAAGATTATGGCGTCAATTGTTTTTTGAGATGCAAAAGTAATTTTGTTATTTTATTATCTGCAGAAAGCTAAAACATCAACTCTGAATATCAGCTTTTAGATCAGCTGGATGAAAATATTCCTGAGAAAAGATCTAGTTTGCAGCACAAAAATATCATTTTTAATCAAGCAATTCATCTGCTCTCAAAGGTGTTTTAGAAATGACAAACTTTAATAAATTAAAGTACTAATCGCTTGGGCATCCACCGTATTCACCAGCGGCTATTGCAGCAATTATTAACTCTTTCGAAACTTGAAAAAATGTTAATTGTTAATTGTATTGAAGGTGTGTTGCACATAAACATCTTGTATTTTATGGAAATTTTTGTATAGCGGAATTTTAATATCTTCGTTTCTACTATTGAATATGGTATTAATAAAAGTTTAATATACTTTTTCCGGCAAATTATTTTCCAACCAGTGTTGGCTCATTATATCAAAAAATGGAAAAGAAACTACAAATAATTAAACCGAACTAAAATCATTCTGGAATAGTATGCCTGCAGCAAACAAAATGCAAACTTTGTCAGAACCTTTAATGTAGTATTCACCAAATATTTCAGATGCATTGCCGAACAGGTATTTAATACAAATGTGCTGACGCATTGGCAGATATAACACACTCGAGTTTTCAAAACTCGAAATCCAGCAGATTGGTGGCCGGAAATATGAAATTCTCATTTGCCGCAGTATGAGATTAGGCAAGCAAACTCATCTCATACATGTTGACCAAGCTGCTGCAATCAAAACCACTTTCGTTAAAGCCATTCGGGTGAACAAAAAGGTGGCAATATGATGGCATTTAGTCATGCCGTTGGTAGTCCTTTAATAGGGATGAGACATTCTGCCTGTATTTTGCTCTTTGTACGTAAATATTACTTCGTTACGTATGTACTCATATGCATATATGTATAAGTATTGCATGAGTTGCACATTATTTCCTGAAGCCACGTGTTGTCACTTTGATTGCTAAATCTTTGGTGGCGGATTATGCCAGGAAGCATTTCATTTGATTATTTGATGTTCTGTTTGCTTTGCGGTTGGTTATTTTATGCACATAAATTTTGGTTTTTGTTAAGTTAATAGATATATTTATATTATATATAATCAGTTTATTTTCTATTTGGTATTTTTTATGGCAGATGAGATATGAGAAGGATAAATTGAGGGAAGTCATTTCTTTTTTAATAGCATCGCTGAAATGCGCTTTATGCCATTGGCTTTAATCAATGCTGGTAAGTAGGTAGTTATAGAGAGTAAGCTATATCGATGATTGACTAAACAATTTTTTTCGATTTCACTTAAACTTATTATCAAATAGCAATTATTTTTAAGTACTTTACCTCCAAAATGCATAGACTACAAGCATATATTTACTATAGGAGTTGAAACAAGGTAAGTTAAAAGTCGTACTACACCTTTTCTTTAGGGTTACATGGGTTTCGCCGAGCATAAATCGTCCTATTTTCATGATTTTTTTTGTGTTTAAAAAAATAAATGTTTTATTAAAACTTTTTATTATTTCGAAAATACATATTTGATAAATATTTGGTGAAATTTTCAAAGCAAAATATTCAAAACTCGATAATTTCGACGACATTTTCAAAAGTCCCTCGAAAAATAGCTTCCGCGTTGGCAGCAGAATTTCTGACAGGATCATTAAAAGTGAAGTAAGACCATTAACTAGGTATTGGGATGAGAAGAAACAAATTAAGTGAAAATTGTATTCTTGGCAGACTTTTTTTCAAAAACATGCAAATTTTGGTGAACATTTTTCGACGTTTTTTGTTTTTTAAATAGTTGTTATTGAACAAAAAAAATTATCCTCTGGCAAGACCTTGTAAATTATATCTCAAAGCTATGAGCAAAATGTCATTCAGATCGGTTGAGCAGTTCGTGAGAAATCTTGACAACCGATTTTGAAAACACAGTTTCGAAAAAAAACGCGTTTAAAGTTTTAAGTGGTTATATAGCTGACCTCAAGCGCACAACTTTTGAAAGCTGTATCTGTTCATCTGTATCATTTATTACTGATATCAACTTACGAATTTAGGACAATATTTTAGAGACGTTAGAAAATTACATAAGACAATAAAAATTTTTTTTTTTTGAAACTGCGAAACCCATGTTACCCCGTAACAAAATTGGATTCGATCTACATTTACTAATTTTGCGCTCATTTTTTCAACCTGTGTTTCATTTTACGCCATTGTGAAGTATTCCCAATGACTTTTAGTAGTCTTATCATACACACCAGCTGCCGAAATATTGGAAATTTTAACTTAACACATTCACAAAAGTTATTAAGAAGTCACAAATTATATTATTAAGTAAGATCCTTAAATTTAAACCCTAACAACAATAAACACAACCAAAATATTTAATTCCATTATGCATGGTGGTTTCTTCATATAAATTTGAATTAAAAATTTACATTTAAATTAAATGAATTTGTTTTCTAGAGTTTCATAGGAATAATTTAGTGCTTACAAGGACTTAAGAGATTTCACCTGTCATCCATTATTTCTTCTAAAAACTTTGGTATTGCGTGAGTTGTGAATAAAGTAGATTTGTTATTTGTTTCTGTTTTTGTACTTACTGTGAGACACACATTTTGCATAAACTGGTGGTTGACGCATTCGCAATATAAATTTTTAAAGTGAATAAAGGCCTTAATATATAAGAGTATCTAAGATTTCGCACAAAGCAACAAGAAAATGTATTGCAAAATATCTCTAAAAACCAAAAATATAGAATAATCATTCTGCAATGACGAGCAAGTTGGTTTAAACATTTCCAGCAGTAACCTACAAGATATATACAATATATTGTTGTTGAGAAAAATTTATACTGAATTAAAGTAAAATTCAAAATTTTTGAAATCAAAGGGAAGTTACTTACGTATTTTGAATAAACCTCACAATAATAATTTATCAACACACAACGTTGAGTTTCTCAATTTTATTTTATTAAGTATAAATGTTAAGTCGTGTTAAGTACTATAAGTTTCAATAAGTATACTCTTATAAATATCACAGTCAATTGCACTGTTTCTTGGTCACATGGTCTATTCTGTGTTACTTGCATATACTTATTAAGAATAATACTCGAATATATGCGATATGATGCAATACGTTTTGTTAGCCAAGACTTAGCTAGCCATGTATTTATGCCTTCAAGCGCTTTCTGTGAATAATACAAAAAGTAAATGCTTAGTTAGAAAAATTAAAAAATATTTCCTTATACAATTATTTTTCTTATACTAACAATATATATATTTATTAGTTAACTGGTGTATTTATTTCAATCTGAACCAACAAAAAAAAAAAGTTTAATTCATGATTAGTCAAAATTTTGAAAATATTGTCAAAATGGCAATTAAAGAAAAAATGGAATCCAAGTATTGTCTGTCTTTGTCGACTGTGTAGACTTTTATGAATTTTTTTTTACTCTGTGTCAGTTGTGAATGATGAGATGACTTAATCTTCTATACTGATTTCTCGAAGGCCATTGGTACTATTTGGTTAGATAATGGTTATGTAGCCACTCTACTTGTTTATCAATGGAATATAGTAGAACGTTGTTTTTAGAAATTGAAAATAGCAAGTAGTATATTTTTGGTCACTTTGCAACGGAGTACGCTTCGCTTCAGAACAGGGTATCAGAAATTGTTCTTTTGGGATGGGATCCACAAACTGCCAGAAAGATGAGCAAAAATCGTAGCTTCCGATTGGCAATGCTTTGAACATTAAATGTATAACAATTTTCTCACAATAAAGTCTTAATTTTCGAAAAAAACCGCACGAATTAGTGCATACACAAAATACCTTTATTATAAATATAAAAATAATTTGAAATATCTTTTTAGTTTCCTAATTAAAGTTCTAATTTCCGAAATATCCAGAATTTTTTGCTCTCTAACCAAATAAGAAAAATTTGATTCCTTTTCAATTTCGATATTCTGGTGTGCAGTTTTATACTTTTATAAATACATTTGTAGACATATTGATTGCATCAATGACCAACACCTTTGCACGTGGATAAATACTATGTGTCTTCAGGCGATTGATCGAGGTTGTTCAAATATTGATTTGCTTTATTGTTCAATTGCTATCTGTACGATATTTGTCCAAATTAAATTTACTTGCGAAACATAGCACAAATTTCAAATATTTATGTAGAAGCACAATTCGTTCACCAAAATTGTGTAATATCGAATTCAATTTAATGCATTAGGGTGTACAATTGAATTGTTTTAAAATAAACGCTTGTTCAATTAGCAAAGAACACTTTCATTACATATATTCTAATAAGATTATTAATTAATGACGTGATAGCATATGTAGCCAAATAAGCCTGGAATAGTTATTTACTACAGCTACTTAAGTGTGTTTTAAGCCTACGGAGTATGCGTTTTACTATTAATATTTTTTTAATTTGGACATCCTTGTGCATATTCGCGGGTGCAGCTTTGGTTGTGGTGTTAATTAATGTACTTTAATTTAAGATTAATGAACACATTTTTGCTTGGTACTGGTTCTGTATTTTCCACCATTTGAACGCTTATAGTTTATTATTTAAATTTCTAAGTTATTTTGGTCAAAAGTCAATTCAGACGCTTATTGATGAAGTAAATAATTAAAAGAATTTTGTGTAATTGTTTTAATGAGAACTCATACTAGTGGTCCACATTACTTTAAGGGGTTTCTAGTTGACAACAATGCATTTAAATTTTTTTTTATTATTGTATCTTCATTTCTTCAATAAATGCCTCTTTCAACTGTCTGTAATTCATAACCGTCTGCAAAATTGTTCAGAATATTTCAAATGAAAACTTGAAGAAATTGTGATGAAGGTTCGTCTTAAGGGAATTGCAATATTCAAAAATGCCGCATGATTATTGCTCACTCTGGCGTATGAGCAACTTTTTGCGCTCAGTATTCGTTGCTCATTCGTGCATAATTTAAATCTTAGTGTGTGTGTTAGACTAAGTGATGGTGGTGACATACAGTTTAAGAAACAAGTTTTAGAAATCACGATGAATAGAAATACTGGTTACCCATACTTTGAAATGTAAAATGTATATATGTATTATAAAAAATAAATTTTATTCGCTGTAACTTCTAGAGTTAATTGATTAGTCAACTGGCATACATGATACATATGCAACTTAACCTTTATTAACATCACATTCAACCCTTCGCTAACATTTGCACCCTTTGTTTAAACATAAACTTTGCAATTACCTCTGCAGAAAAGCCATTCTACATTCATATTAGTTTTTTGCATTCACAAAAAGGAAACTGAAAGTTACAAAAACGTATTTGCAACATACTTACTTACTCAAGCTAACTACAGCGACGTTGTTGTTAACTTTAAATTGCGCGCCTGCTATTATGCAATTTTGTGCTACGAAAAAGTCATTTAAACTGAAGCGCAGTCATCATAATAACTAACCAGACCAAAGCGATGATTCTAAAATTGTATTGAAAATGCAATTTCATTAACACGCACATCACAAGCATGACAAATGTCCTCAATAAATCAGAACAAATATTGTTGAGTCTGCCAGTGTGCTCTAGAGGATATATCTATGTTATGTAGGTTAAAATATGTTTAAATCCAACAGGACGAGTGAAAGCTTTGGCTTACCTAACGCAGTGCTTTACAGTCGGTGTGCAATTTCACACTTATCAGATTTACAGCGGTCAAATAGTTATCAAAGGGCGCTCAATGAGAGGAGATATGAAAGCTAAGTTGGAGACTGCAACTTCAGAAGAGATGTGTGTTACCTCGCAAAGAATGAAGTTAGTTTGAAAATCAGGTAGCTATGTTGAACATTGATTTTTGTGGTTTTGTGTTGAAATTGTGTTTTGTGGAGATGGACCTTCGATATGAAAATCTCATAGTCATTATTGGTGACGTTATTGCTTTATTATGACAACTGAAAATTTTGAATATATTTATTTATGGAAAAGAAAATATTTAATTGCTTTTTCTTACATACATGCCAGGTTGATTCACGTGGCAAGAGCTATACCTTAAATTAATAACGCTGACATGCAAAATTATAAGAACTCGCATTTTAAAGTTTCCTGCAAAGAAACTATGCCTAGTGAGTTAACTGAAGCTTTTCCCTCAACAACGAAATTAATCTAATAACCTTTTTGAATATATTTTCGCCCAATTTACAATAAATTTTATGAGCTTAAACTTTATGTTATATAATGCTCATATCATTTGTTTTTTGCTTTAGTTCTTATGTTGCTCATAACTCATAACGTATTCGTAAGCGTATATGGTAAAGCTGAAAGCTCTAATGCTCTTAGATTATGACAGTCTCAAATTAAATCCTTTAAAGCTGTAATTTATCGCAGCTCAGATGCTATGAAAATATTTGCCTGGATGTTTGCAGGGAATAAGATAAAGGCTAGATAGATAGATAGATTAAAGAAAGGATTGAGAGTACTTTGTAAAGACATTGGAAAATATTGTAGATGAATTTGAAAAATAAAAAGATTTTTTTATAATTCATAAGGAAGTTCTTAATAAATGCTTTCATAGGTAGTGTACTCGGGTCCACAAAATATTTAGCAGCTGTGCCTGTGGTATTTACTACTCTAGTAACTTCTGCATTCGACTTTTATTAAAGCAACGTTTTTCAAAACCATTATCAGAAATTGAACCGACTT
This sequence comes from Bactrocera oleae, assembly GCF_001188975.3. NCBI lineage: Eukaryota > Metazoa > Arthropoda > Insecta > Diptera > Tephritidae > Bactrocera > Bactrocera oleae. The sequence goes on along the minus strand of NW_021677886.1, from coordinate 1,195,856 downwards.
AAAAACAAAATAGTCTAAACTTATTTTTTTATTGTCATAACTATAATAGTAACTAAAAAGGCTGTAAACAATTTTAAAATTGAATAAGTTCTTGACAAGAAAAAAATAATATGGTTTAGTGAAAATGAGTTTCTTTGATCATAAATGGATACGTTATTATACAATGTTGACACTAACCAATAAATTGGTTATCATTGTTCATGGAAAATGTGAACGATACTGCTTTATTGTAAACAGCGATGTAACATAGCTGCGGTTGTTTCCATTTACGTTTTGTGGTATTTACCATACATATTTATGCTTGGGTGTTACATATTATATTTATGTAGCTGTATGAGTATGAATACGAATTTTATGCTCACTGCCTTTTCGCGTCTAAAATCAATAATTGATACTTATTAAAAATGTGTGCCGAGCCTTTTTCCTTTTGGAGTTTACTCTGTACTTTATTTTGTCGTTCTCATTCCCAATTTTTCCACACTGTTATCGCTATTTTCGTATGAATTAATTTTAGGTCACTTGACTAACTTTGTCGGCTTGTTAAAGGTAAACATCGTCTAAGTAACTTGTCATCTGTTAAATGGAAAAAATTCGAAAATTGATTTAATTTGCAATTTAATAAGAAGGTTGTCGGAAAATATTTGCAGGAGTGAAATTTAATATTTCTTAATAAATTTTTTTCCGCTTTGGAAATTAAAATTACAAAAGTTTATTTTAGAAATACAGCTTTGTAACTAGAAAACCAACATCAGATGCTAATAATATTTTCAAAGAGATTACGATCGAAAATTTATATATTTTATATAGTGGCACACTATAAATTTGTGTATGTATTGTCTCTAGCAGTTCTCACAATTTTTCAGAACACATGTTATTCATATACCATGGCAACGCAGAACGCATGCAAAGTGCTCTCAATATTCGTTTGTATATGTATGTTAGTGTCAGTAGAAATGCCAAATGAGAACTTACATGCGTCCACTATGCTACTTAATTAAAACGCAGTCGTGAGTACCGTTATAATGAAATTTTTTTGGAGTTTTCATTTAGCTAAGCATGCGTTAATGAAATTACGTGCAAATGTAGAGCTACATTATATTTGTTTCTGAAGCGTGGCGCGAACTCGATACACGAATTCGAAACGAAAGCTAGTTATTTGGGTTTTTATATGCTTGTAATATGTTATTTGTAGTTAAATGTACTATGCATCATTACGAATCAAATATCACTTCTTATATATCGGCTCGTAGTGGAATAAAACTCTGCAAGCACTAAAATAATTAATTCATCAAGTTAATTGAGCATTGCGCTCAGCCTTAGGCTTGCTCTCATGTATACAATGAATTATCAAGTTAGATGTTTGGATTTAGAAAATAAGTGGTCAGCTTAATGTTCACGCATTCACTTAATTGACTAACCCAAATCGCAAATTTCTAAACGAGTGCTTTTAGTCCAACCTATATGCACCAAATGCCTTCACACAGTCAGTGGTCACGTAATGGCTAAGAAGTTAAGACAAATAATTAGTTAAGAGAAATCCATAGAACCATTCATTAAACCATTGAAGTTAAGTGGCACTTGATGGCAAGAAGTTAATCACACTACGCTAAGAGAATTTAAATACAAAGAGAGAGCAAATATTTTGGAACGAAAAATTTTTGAAGAGAAATGCTCGAAATGCACAAGGAATAAATCTGAAGGGAAAGAAAGCACTAACCTTTGCAGATAATAATCTTAAGTGGAAAATAAAGTTCTACTTTTAATTAATGTATTGAAATTACTGGGATAGTTTAATTAACTTATCAGGGCACTTTCAGCTATATTTATTTTCATATATATTTCATATTTCCAAAACGTTGTTAAAAAGGGGTCTGGCTGCAAAATAAAATATAAGTCGTCTGAGATGCTCTAGCTAAGTTTGCTCACTGTAAAGGTCGCTATCTTGTTCCAGGAAAAAAATTTTAGCAAGACTTCTGTTCCATTATTTGAGTAAAGCGGAGGAGTTTAAACTCGAGTTTAAAAATTCTAAATGTGCTATGACACCTGATTACATTTAATCTCAGATATAAAGAAATATTTACATATATTGTACATACAAGTACTCGTATATAACATACTACCATAAGTTTGAGTTGGCAAATCAATACACGGAATAAATAACCAGACTTTTATCACCAGATGTAACTGGACTCCGATAATGTGATATAAACATTTTTACACAATAACTACTACGGTGCGTACTTTTATATATAGACTATAAACACTACCGTATGTATTAATTTACGCTGATATAAAAATGTAAGCATATGTGGGTATAGGTAAGCGCTTATATTTTCGCTTAGTTTTTCTTGAATCGGAGAACACGTACGTAAACAAAATAATGCAGCAGATTCGTGACCCCATTGTTGGCAAATAATAACAAAGATGAGCAGCATTCAAACGCTACGAGTACCGGTAGTTACAGTGGCACCATAAAAATTGTTATAACTACAAAGTTGAAGTCGGCAAGAAGGGTTTCAACTTTACTAGTTGTGGTTTAGTGACCATTTGACACGTGATAATGACCAATAAAAATGTGAGTGTGATGAAAATCAATAAAGTTGCCCCTAAAAAATAAATTCTAAACACCTTATGACTTATTAACCACACCAATATTTAACGAATAGCAAATGGAATTCTGGGGTTGAGCGAAGTTTAAAAGACGCACGTCAATTTTTACATTGCAAATGTAAGGAGAAAGCCAGAAGAAATATTTATAACGTTACAAACGATAAAATATATATTTGTTTGCACTAATTGCGACGTTGTGTTGCTACCAATTAAACCTAAGTATACCTCTTCCTTTGCTGCTTTTAAAATTACAAGCTAGCAATTTTTTCTTTTTTCATTTGAGATATTTTTTTGCATAGGCACAAAATTATAAATTGAAATTTAATCCTGATTTCAGGTGAAAGTAAATATGTAAACAGCCTTCTGGGTGTCACACAACTTGCCTTCTTCGAAATATTCTGAACCTGAAGGATTCTGTCGATGTGTTTGCTTTAAAATCTGTGACAGTTATAAACACTCCAATGTAGAGCATATAAGCTTCTGACACTTTTCCAATATGGATTAAGTACTCTTGGCACGTAAAAGAGTTTATGACTATAATATTTATATTGCTTGAAATATCATATGCAAAACTTGTGTTTGAGTAGATGCTCTAAATTTGCTTTTCATTTAGTTGTTTATTTGGTTCAATACTTTAAAAGAGCACTTTTTTGTTGAACAGCCATAACATCTATACTAACCTATGTTTTTTTTTGTTGTTTTAAGGTGCGTAGGCTTCTTATTGAGTAAGTTAGTTGACAGTTTATTAAAAGTTTTAGGGCAACCAAAACGTTAAACTCAGTTGTTAATATGTGAATTAATTACTGCGCAATTTCCTAGAGTTTTCAAGTGCTCGTGTAAACGAGATCAAATGTCAACACACTGCTTCCATTAGCAGCATCTGCTCAGTTTTAATTTTGTACCATGTTTAACAATCCTGTTGCCTTTCACTTAGCTGATGTTGTCATTTTGGCGGATGCTCATAATTTCGCTCTTTCTGCTTGAGTTACGCATTAAAGTAGTTGCATGCATGATTAACTAGAGTGGTGGCATTAATTGAAAGTCGTCAAAAGCATGATCTGCAACAACATTTTTACATATACATATGTTTATGTATATAAGGGTGGGTAAAAAAAAGACAATGTTTTTTCGCTTCGTATTTTGAAAAAATTGGTTGATAGACTCTAAGAAAGGTTGTCCCAGTAAGTGTCTTAGTTGCAACGAGAAAGACCTCCGCGTAACGTTTTTCTATTTGTTTCTTATTATCAGATTTGGAATTTAATTATTTATAATACAGAAGAGATTGCATAATAAAATATGTGCACTAAAATATTGGTTAACACATTAAATTAAGAAAAATATGTGTTGCTAATTGAAAATATGTAATATTTATCCATGATTGAAATCATTTCAAAACACTTTTTTTTTATTCGTTTTATAAACTGTATTAAAATAGCTGGAAACTTAGGAATTGTTCTATCATCTTAGTACATATCAAAGATAAACTAATGAATTTGTTGTCTGTAGAATCTTATATTAAACTCATAATATCCTACCCACTATTTCTATCAATCCACTACTTCAAACTCTGCTTGTTTATTGTTGCGTAATGTCCTTTTTAATTAACGGCACTTTATATCTTATAGTGTCCTTAGGCCTAATAATCAAAGGTTGCGTGGAAAGATTCAGTTAAACTTTATACATGGTGTTCATGTAAGTTTACCGTTACATAATTAAGTTTGTAATGTAAAAATTGACAACATTCAACAATTCGCAAGAGCAACGCAAAGCGTACGATTGGATGTAAGTTGTACTGAGCCTGAGGCAACTAGTAAAGAAAATGCAAGTTGTAAGCCTTCCACTACCGCGAAGCCCATCAAATCAGTTTTATGGCCCATCTTTGTTGATTTGATGACCAAAGTTAGGAAACGACACTGCTACACACCGTTTGCTGGTCTCACATAAACTTTAATAAGTGCGTATTGCACTTATTCTTGATTGTTATTTTTCGAGAGAACCTTTTCAATTTTTTGGTGCGTATAATTTTTGTGACCCGTATCTTTAACCTTTCAATCTGTCATGTTACCGCCAATTCTTGGTTTGACGGGGATGTCTTTGTTGGTATTTTACTAAATTTTGCTGCTTTCTCTTACCGTTGGAAATATTACCAGTTGTTGCAAGTGGTGATTATATATTTAATTTTACGCTGCCTTTGCAGTGAGTTTTTGTGTAATAGATGGGCAACAAATTGTGACATTTTTGCATTTTTGACTTTAAAAACAATATATATATGTTTATATTGTGTAATATCCTTAACAAGATTTTGCAAAATAATCTGAGCGTAAACGAAATGAGGAAGCTTTGTACATATCCGCAGTGTACCTCATTAATTTGTATATTTGTAATTTTTTTTTGGTGTAAATTACATTAATAATAATGTACATTTTCTTCTTCATGAGTGCAACGGAGCAACAGGAAAAAGTACAAACAAGGAATTGTTTTTGACCGATCATTTTGTATGGCAGCTATATCTTATAAGGGTCCGATAACGGCAATTCCAAGTAATGAGCAGTTTCTTGGAAAAAAAAGAAGAAAGCAATTTGTTTATATCAATGACCCCTTTGTATACATTTTATGAGGTCAATAACCCGTTTGTTTATATTAAGTCAAGTCCACAACCTTTCTTTACATATAGCCAAGTCAACAATCTTTGTTTACATTTTATGAGGTCAATGACCCTTTTGTGCACATTTACCCAGATAAAAAACCTTCGTTTTCATTTGAGGTCAGTGATCCTTTTGAAGAAAGAAAAAGTAGTGAACATTTTAGTGAAATAAATATTTTTCTAATATTTTAAATTGCACAATAATCTCCTCGTGACTTTAAGCTAAGCACAGCTAGAAGTGACGAAATTTTCTACTTACACATATAAGCTGTAGATCACAGGTTTTTTATCTTCACTTATTCTATTAAAAAGTAGCATAGAATATACATTTAGTTTTGAAAAAAAATGCAAGCAACTAGTTTGTACTTTTAACCGTTGCTTAGTTTTCTTAAACTCGAAGACACTACTGTATCCAAACTTAACACAGAAAACAGGCCACGCCTCAGATGTTTCAAACATTACAACATGGTTGCTTTAAAATTGCTTACAACATAAACTTGCTCTAAAAATCGTGACACACAAGGTTTCTTTTAGAAAGAAAACGCAACGTTATTAACACTGTTAAAGCCTAAAATGCACAAGCAAATTATTACCATTTTCACAAAAGTGCAAGCCATAATCGCACAGCCACATAATTTACACGAGATTCATGTTGTCGGCACAGTAAGAAAAACTCACCAAAGGATTGTTCTTTAGGACATCAAAGCATCTGGTTCTTCTATATTTGGATACTTTGTTGTACAGCGACTTAACAACTTTTGGGTCACATGAAAGGTTACAAGTATTTAATCCCAAAACACAATTTATACCAGACTCTAAATGAATCATTATTACTCATTTCCTGTCGCCTCAAGATTCCTTTTGATAAGCTTCTGCAAAAATCATTAAATCTTCAGTTGTGGCCTGCTTACTTTATTAACTTTGTTTGCTAGTTCATTTCATCGAAGCTTAATTTTTAATATCGTCGCCTTTGGCTGGCCAACTTTTGGTTCTCACTTCTTTACTTTTTTTTATTCTTTTGCTATTCACGACCGCAAAGTAAATGAATTGGAATAAGTAGTCGATGAAAAAAATTGTTGGAAAGATAAGGATAGAAGGAGCACTAGTTGATAAAAAGCGTTCACGCATAAAAAAGTAGATTGAATGGCATGAGTAGGGACTACTTACTATACTTTACCTTACTATTATAAAGCGTGCGTTTGTATTTATTCAAATTAAAGTCGGCATATTTTCATATTCTTAAAAACCATAAAAATATTCTAGCCCTTTTTAATACTTTTAAAGCTTTTAGAACTAAACTTTGAACTTATATTTTATTCAACACGCTCACTTTGGCTTATTGTGTTTAGAACCACCGTTCCCATTACATCGCCTGTTTGTAATTTAATTGTCACCTTATTTATTATTATCTCTCACGCTTGTTTTATGGCAGTGCGTATAATAAACGCTTAGTTTTTGTTTACCTACCATTCACATTTTGTCCATTATGCGATCATTTTATTATACTTATCTGTTGTTCTTATATTTTATGCTTCGCTTTAATGTTGCGTATACGTCTAGTGGCCACCCCTCGTTAATGTCTTGCAGCTGAACTTATCTAAATAGTAATAGCAACGAGAACGAGGGGAGATTAGCAAGACAAATGCGCAAGATGTGAAATTTTCTCAAGGAAAATTCACAAACCGTTAGCATATCAGAAGAAGATTAAAGGAAATAAGTATGGCCTTCTAATTAATCAAACTATTGCTTTAACTGACGCGATATTTACTGAGTCCTCCTTTCATCGCGGTTAAAAATGAATGAAAAAAGTGCAATGTGAAATTTGAACTTATCAGATTGGATTTAACGGCTAGACGTACACAAACAAGAACACACATGAAAACATATATTTTATCTTTGTAGCTTAAAGTATATGTCTGTACTAAATATTTGTATGTATGTCGCAAGTACGCACAGCTCAACACTCAAATTGCTTTGAGCGACAAGACAACCACTGCCTATGAACAACACACACCATTAACTCTCTTTTATAGAAAAGATAAGTGCATATGTTTATTAGTTGACGTCAGTACGAAGAACTCATCTGTAAACCCCCTTTTTCCTTATTTTAATATTGTTGTTGAATAATTCTTTTGTTTATGCTGTTTTCATCTTCTTATTTTCGCTATATTGTTTTATTATTGTTATTGCACTTCAAAGATGCTTTTCTGAGCGACAAAGCAACATTTTTCATCTCACATATTTAAAAATTTAATTTTGGCGATTATTTACAAAGAAAATAAGGTTTTTGTTTTTTATTCTTTATTAACACCGTTTTATTTTATTTTGGTATCTGTTATGCTATGATAGCTGGCAGTGCTATTGTTTTTTTGAGCTACTTTGTCTGCTATGATTGCTGTTGTTGTTGTTACGCGACCAGCTGCACTGTTTGCCGTTTGAGTATTGGCTGTATAATGAATGATGCGGTAAATTTGCTCCCAGCTGTAAACAAAACAACAATAAAGGTAGTTCGAAGGTCGGTAAATATTCTATAGAGTATATATATATGTATACACATTTTCAGACATACGCTTTTATGTTGTTATGTATGTGAGTAGTATTCACAAGTATAAACGTTAGATAGCCCTCCAATGCATTTATCTAATATAATATTAATTAAATATTTGCTCAATAATATTTTTTTTTTAATTTGTAGACGAATAAAATTAATTTTTTTTTCGTATAAAAAATGAAATATTTTATTCAAACTTTTTATTTTACATTCAAAACTCGGTCATTACGACGTCATTGCCGACAGTCCCTCGAGAAAAGGTTGATTCCACGTTGACAACAGAATCATCAAAAGTAAAAAGAAAAAAATAGATTTTTAGAATTAAGACCATTAACTAGGTTTTGGAATGGGAAAAACCAAATAAAGTGAAAATTGTATTTTTGGCAGAAACTTACAAATTTTGATGAGAATTTCTTGACTTTTTTGTGTTTTAAATAGTTGTAATTGAACAAAAAAAAAGGAAATTCTCCGGTAAGACCTTGTAAATTATATCTCAAAAACCCGTGTAAAAATTCATTAAGATCTGTTGAGTAGTTCGAGAGAAATCTTGACAACAGAAAACGCTTTTAAAGTTTTAATTGAATATATAGCTGATATCGAGGCGCAGCATTTCAAAGCTGTATCTCCAAAACTATTACCGGTACCGGAATAAAATATGACTTAGAATTTTTTTTTGAAGTCGTGAAACCTATTAGGGGTTACCTTAGGAAATATAAAAAACTTTCTACCCCACCTTTTAATGTTTCATGAAATTCCAGCAATTTTCCGTGTATTGAATTGAATGAAATTCTTCCTACATTTTAAGCAATATTCTTTTCTTTATGTTAATAAAAATAGAGAAATTACTAGGCTGATTCAAAAAAAAAAAAATTTAATTTTTTTTTCGAAATCCTCACGTAAAAATTTTTGTGGAGATGTAAAAAGACGCCTGTGAGCCCTTAATATTAATATTAAGAGGTCGCGCGGCGCAGATTTCTATTTTCCATTTAAATAACACGGAAAACATTTTTCTTTAATTTTGGAATTTTGCAACTCTGAACCAAATTATATTCTTATAGGAAATTTGACAGTCTACAAAAAAGTCCTTAGATAAATTATTATTTTTTTAATAAATTATATTTTTTTATTTCCCATTAAAAAAATTGTATCGTAAATCGATTGCGATAGCAGCTTTCTTATTTTCACCCATTATATGGATGTTGTATAATCCCACCAAGCCTTTACCTACAATTTATTGTTTGATTTCCATTATACCTGGTACATGCACATTGGAGGCGGCCTTTACCTACTTACCTGCCTCTCTGACTGCTTGTAACAGTAAACACTGTAACAACAATAATGTTTTACACGCAGTAGCTACAGACAATGTCCGGTGAACAGAGATAATTTGGAGCTTTTCCGGGAATTGTGTTGGAATTTCAGTCATGGGAGTGTTGAGGACGCGTTTGAAAAAAATGTATTATACACAAATTAGTGTGGGTGTGTTGTCTACTAACTCAGAGCTTCTGTTGGCTTTAATATTCGTGTCAGCAGCAGTTGTCAAATTAGTAGTCCTACAAGCTTTACTACAATGTTAGATACATTATAAATAATTTTCAATTAATTGCTCTAAAATATTCTAAAGAATTCTGCTTAACATTTATTGTGCATACTTGTTAGTATTACAATACAATACAATACAAAAACTATTTATGTGACTCAACGGTATACTTTTCCGGCATTTGACATAAATAAGTCCACGGATCTTACGTATTGTTAGCAATTTATCATTTCTATTTAAAGTTTTATTTTCTCATTCTCTAATTATTTTTAGCATTTTAATTTCAGGTTTTGTTTCTTGAACCGTTCATGAGCGGATGGTTATGTCAATTGCCTTCGACAATTTTGATTTCGGATACATATATGCACACACGTACTCTACTTTCCTTTTTAAAATATTTTGAGCTCAAAATTAGTAACTTTATTTTCATTCAGGTAATTGCTGTAATAAAATATTTTTAGTGAGTTTCAGACCTTTTTATAACCTTAATTAAAATATACAATACATAAATAGCTGAAAAAGGGAAAGTACACAATCGATTTTTCTTCGCTAGATTTAAGCAGGACAGGAAAGTACAACGCAAGTTGAACAATTCTAAGAATTCTAAATATAAATTTTCTAGTACAGCCATGAAGGCACAGTACATATTTTTGTGGTTTCCTTATAATAATCATGGGTACAAAACTACACACGTCCTTGCACAACTTATTGTAATGCATTGACATGTTTTAGCAAGAAGCCAGTCTATCGCTGACATTCCGAGGCGAGTAAATTAATGAAGGAAAAATGTAATGGTTGATTGAGTTAAGAATCTTCTTGAGTAATTTTAGCTTATGTGCGTATAAAATAGTGTATAAACTCATTGCATTTTTGCTTACTTTGATTCTGCCGATGCTTGGAGCCGGAATACGCTTCCATAGTGGAAGGTTCAAGCATCTATGAAGATAAGACCAAATTTAGAAGTGAAACGAGGCATATATAATATCGTATGTTAACTATAGTAAGTTCCAGGAATTTATCGGCTTGAACATTGTGAAGTTTACGAACATATATGCATTTATATATATGCATAAATAATACCACATATTTCCATGAAGAATTCTGATCACTCACAGCTTAACGATTGGGTGCAGTGGAGCTCAAGTAATTTACTTTATTAAGTGTTGCAATCGTTTTCGACAAAAACTAACTGCAATGAGAACGTTTATACTTTTACTTGCCTCACTGCTGGCAGATAAGCTATAGATAAATTTTCTGTGAATTGCGCCATCAGCACAAAATTTTGCGAATAATGTGTGAATAATAAAACGATGTTATCAGTAAGCTCAATTCACAAAAGTAAATATACGTACATATGTAGCTAAATACTTATATGCTGTGCTTTCAAATGGTATTTGTCCAAATGTTCTTGAATAAGTTGAGAGTGCTCATAAAATGTTTTTGCCAGAGAACATCCAATGCTCGAAGTAGCCAATTGAGCAAATATACTTATTTCCAATGAAGAATTTAGTAAAAAGAAGAATATTTATTTTCGTATTTTTTGGTGCTGTCAGTTAAAGTGTGTAAGAATTAATAAAGCATTTCTTCCTTCTTCCTTTTTTACAAAAATCTCTTTAAGTATTTATCAATACGTTCGACTTAAGAGCACCGAGAAGTAGTATAAGCGAAGCGGGGAGTCTGTGCTCGATCATGGTTCTGCGCAACAGCAACATGTGGTTTTATATCGGTTGTCATTAGTCGGTAACTATTCTGGGCATTCTTAATACTATAGAATATAAATTGAAAATAAAAAGTTCGATATTTCTTTAGGTAAGAGTAAAATAAATGATAGAGAATATACTAAATATATATATAATATATTATTCTTATTTAATTATTAAGCTGTACCTAAAGGAAAAATGCGGAGAAACGCAACAGAAATTTAACAACCATAACACTGATGAGGCTTAATATTTAAAATGCATAATAACGATCGTGTGGCATCCGAAACTCCTTAACCCAAAAACCTTCATATTTTATGTTTAATTATAAGAAAATAAATAAATACCTATATAATATTTACAAAAAGAAAAAGAAAAAATAAAACAACTTAATATGGAACATACATATATATATAAGTAAAATAGCCGTAATAAATATAAAATTGAAATAAATATGCAGTACTAAATAAGAAAATTGGGTAAAAGGAGAGTATTGTTAACAACGGAGAAATGTGGAAATAAAAACCACAAACACCAAAAATTGTTTCGATTAAAATCGATTATATTTATATTATTGGTAGGGGCTTTTTCATTTAGAAGTATATACTTGTATTAATATTAATTTTATTATAAATATTAAACTTAAAATTCTGGCCTTATAAACAATATCTCTAGAAGTTTCAAATAAAAACAAAACCTCAAGAGCATTTTTCGAAAGTTACGTAAAAATTTAATCTGGTCACCCCAGACGCAGTGAGGCGCTCTTTCGCTGCAGTAAAAATGAACTATTCCTACTAAGCGCAAAAAGCTGGCCACCGCGAAAAAATTAATTTTTCTGTTGGCTATCCCAAAGGCGCAAATTAAGTGAAAACTGTTTTATCGTCAGGCGCAGGATAACCGCAAGTATATGCAACTGGCACGTTTACAGGTATTACTTTGTTAAAATATAACCGATTTCAATGTGTCAATGTCAATTACAACTGTTGATTCCCGGGCGCAAATTTTAAGGAGACCATTAGCCACGTAGTTTAGTTATATATTATCATAAGTGTAATAAAAATGCAACTTAAATATAAATTCTTTAAGCCCTCAGAATATCGTGCGCTGAGCAAAAAAATCCTGTAGGTATAAGATTATACTAATATAAATCTTGGAAGCTCTTCGTACTGTATATAACACCTACATAATCAGTTTGAAAACTAGCAAGTGTATTTGACAGGAATATTCAATGAAATATTTTCCCACCACTTTAAAGTTCACTAAATAGTCGAATATTATTTATTTTTACGCACTTCGACAACCAAATTGCATTTACACGCGTGGTATTTTATCAACGACCTTTATCCGCTGTATGATAAATATATTTGCCATTGAACTTTTTATGGCCAATTTACGTCAAAATTTATTAATTGAAATATGTACATTAACCAGAACTCCAGAACAGGAGACAATCCTATATAACGAGATAAAATATAAAATAAATAAAATAAATTTTAATAATATATACATATGTAGATACGAGATACAAGAATAATATAAAGTATTTGATTATTAGTTACTGATATGAGCAATATCAACATAAACTGAGGCTGTAAATAAATTAAATCAACAAAATGAATAAAGTAAATTGTTTGCAAATGAACACACAAAATTTAATAAGTAATATTCGCCAATACTAAATTCATGAGAACGAAACTGGTTTGCATATCTAAAAATAAATAACTCCAAATAAATAATGCTTCTTAATGGACCTAAAATATTGATGCTCACATTAAAGTAATTACACATTTTGCTATAAAAGAATTGTATTCAATATGTTCAATAGAAAATACCAATTTAGTTAAACTTAAACCAGCTTTTTGTGAAATGCGGGAGCGCAAATTGACATTCCATACAAATATCACTTTAATCTTCTTGATACCATCTTGATAGTAAGTGAAAGCAATGTATCAGAAAGCAATAGCTAATTACTTGATGAATGACATCTAAATAGCCTTTTCTTTCTTTTTTTAAGGCCCATAACTCAGCGAATTGCTTCGAAAACTAGCAAGAACGATAAATTGGTATTTATGTATTTGACATTCTTTGTTGTTGCAGCGAAAATATACTGCATTATTTTAAGCTTTGCGCGTTTGTGAGTAAAAATTAGTACTTTCGTTAAGCTAATAACAAAACTAATTGCTTATTAAGTAATTTACCGCCTTAGCTTTATCCTTAAATGAAATATTAATCTAACACTCTTCCGGCAAGCAAAGTGTCGAGTGCATCTCTTAAATAAAATTAATTTTCGTTAAAGTCATCAAACTATCTGAAGTAGCTTAAAACTAATATAAACCTACATACATTCTCTTATGTTAGCAAGTAGATACATAACTCTAATTTATATCTCTATAATCGGTAATAAACGAGCTGAGTTGAGTTATGTGACATTGCACCACTAGAGCATTTACCATACAACAAAAAAAAAAAGATCGGAATCAAGTGCTTGTATGGAAAGCTTTTTCATGTGACGAGATATAATATTTTTAAGATTTTTGGCATGGGTTATTGTTCAAGACAACGAATCACTGTAGCATATATCTGCCGTATAAGCTGACTTCCCAAAATTAAGTTCTTGCGAGGAATCTTTGATATTTGTGAGTATTATTATAGCTTATGTTGCTCAAAATTGCGTTTTTTGGAGTTACCTGAAATCGAGTGTCGCTGGTAAAACCAGTCCCCATGGCAATATGAAATTGAATCATTCGAATTGAGGGTTAATTTTTGCTATATTCTACTACCATGTTTCTTGCTCTACTATATGTTAACCTTGTACGAGTATTTTATATGTCCAAATACCATCACCGTGTGGTTGCACAATTTCTGTGTATTTTTGCTTAAGCTTCTCAGTTTTGTAAGCAGTAAAACTTTATTTTTCAATTTTATGATATTAATTATGAAAGAAGAAACTTTAATTACATTTCCTAGTTTTGGAGAAATTCCAAAATGTTAAAAAAAAAATGTTTCTACTTATGAAGTTGAAATTGAGTTTTATTGAGAAAATATTTAAAACATTTTTATACAAAAGTAAACTAAAAACTTCAAACTTAGTAAATCTCATAAGTTTATTTGAGCTTGTGGAGAAAAATACAAGCAGTATACATGTACAAAAATTCCATCTTCATATACAACACACACATCTAAATTTTAGAACTGCTAGAAATCAAACTAGTTAAGTTTTTTCCCTATATATACTTGTACATGTATTTACTTAGAAACAGTATTGACTTTTTTCGGAAGCATCAAAACTGCATAAAAAATATGGCAAATACGCCACGGACTGAACGGAAAACATATGAATATATACCGACTATGCATACATACCAAACATCTTGTTTGTTAACAAAATATTCATGTTTTCGTTGCATAGTATAAATATTTGCAAGCATACATATGTACTGACACGATATTTTTGTTATGCAACCTCATAAATGAACCCTGTGCAAAAATACAGTATATATGCTAGAATAAGATTGTCAATCTAAACTTTTTTTAAGTTTTTAAAATCATGGTATCATGTTTTGCTAATGTGTCACTATTGTCAAGAATTTTTAGAATTTTTGAGAACAATTTCATAAAGCTAGCTAAAGTTCAACCTTCTGGATCAGTATAGATTGGATTTCGTAATATTCCAATGAACGTCTTATGGTTAAATGAAACAAAAAACAAGAAAAACTGTTAACTTTGGTTGCATCAAAGCTATAATAACCTTCATAAATACAAAGGCTGCTTACAAGAACTTGATTCCGATCGTTCAATTTGTATGGCAGCTATATGATATAGTGATCTGATTTGAACATTTTCTGCAGAAAATACATTGTTGCCTTAAACAATAACTCGTGCCTAATTTCGTGAAGATATTTTGTCAAATAAAAAATTTTCCCATACAATTACTTGGTTCCGATTGTTCAGTTTGTATAGCAGCTATATGCTATAGTGATCCCAGCTATATGCTATAGTGATCCGATCTAAAAAATTTCTTCGGAGATTACATTGTTGTCTTTGAAAATAACTCAAGCCAAATTTCGTGAAGATATCACGTCAAATAAAAAATGTTCCCATACAATTACTTGATTCCGATTATTCAGTTTGTATGGCAGCTATATTCTATAGTGGCTAAATCAAATCAGCTCATCGTTATGTATATATTTTATAGGGTCTTCGAAGCTTCCTTTTGTGTGTTACAAACTTCGTGGCAAACTTAATACATCCTGTTCAGGGTATAATAAATCTGTAACCAAAACCTCTCTCAAGTATTGGAGCACGACTTCCAATTAAATGCAGGTTTTGTTGCTTAGCTGTCCAATACAACGGGTTTTGTAGCCTTAATGGCGGGTTGTGTGCTCATCGATGACATATGTCTAATAAAAATGTTTAACTGAAGCCAGGAAGCATATGCGAAGTTTCGAAAATAGTATTTTACGACATTTCCTTAACACGTACTATCTTGAAATTCTCGGTAAAAAGATATATTATGGTATTCATATAGAATATAATATAGAAACAGGGACTTATATTAGAAAAGCACAAGTGTATCTACAGCGCTATATAATACTTGTAATATACATGTAGTTACTGGATCTATTGGTAGTTTTTGTTCAGTCCGAGCAGTTTTGGGGAGCAGATGCCAGATGGTTCGTTGATTAGGCAACATAAATATTTCAACCGTACGTATATTATTTCCTTTGTGGTCTAGATTAAGTTTTCGCGGCAGAACTTTCATTGACGACTGTGAATCAAATGAATAATTTTGCTGTGGCAGAGAGACTTGGGCCTTCAATTTTGTTCACCTCACTTCCTTTGTCACCTTCCGGTAACATTTTGGTGATTTTCAATTGTTTTAATTAAAAAAAATGTAATATATGGTCTCTTTTGAGCCTTGAGTTGAGTAAGAAGCAGAGTTTTAGAAAATTCCCCCACACACGCAAACACCCGTACAAGGTTCTCGTATTGTTATGTTGGCATTAATATCACTCATACGCCATGTCGAACTGCTAGCCACATGCGCTACGTATGTGATTTATTGATTGATTTTATTCAATTTCATTGTATGTTCCTTCTTCTAAGTTAAATCTAAGCTCGAAGTAATATTGCGTTTGAAACGAGGACAAGTCAAACGAAACTTCGGAAAATTTTCATATTTATTATGAGCACTTTTTGAGGGTTTTGCACTATGTATTTACATAAGGGTCCAAGTAGTTGTACATGTTTGTGTGTCCTTGAAAGTCTTTTGCTACAACCAGCCATTGTTGAAATGTAAAATATACATGTATATTTGTAGGTATTCTTGCACATGGCTTTTTCTCTCTCTGTAAGTCAATATCTCGTTCCAGTTCTTTGTTGTGTTCTACACGTTTTCTAGTTACGAGTCATATTTCAATTGTATCATCATCTGGTTTATTTGATCTTATTATTAAAATTGGTACAAATACGTTATAAAAATAGCTTATATCTATAGCAAAGATGTGCGTATTAATATAAATTGAGTATTCGAATATCCTAACATAAATATGTTAGTTATTGTATATATACTACTATACTATATATTAAGATGCAACTATTACAAAATTGTATGCAAATGTAAGTAAAAATTAAATGCAAGATGATAGTTTTTATAAAGATTAGGTTAACAACCCTGGCCACATTTAAAAGTACACTAGACACGATAAAAATAGTGACGTCATGGTAGGTGAATTTACTTTGAACATTGTCTTGTAAGTATTTAATATTCTAGGGAAGAAACTTTTATTTTCTTACACAGACTCATTCCATGCATGTGAACTCCTATTGGCCAAAGTTTCAGTTATTATCTAATTGTAAACTGTTTACCAAAAAATTTTCCTCAAGGTGTTCTGTAAAAAAAATTTATGTATTGAAATTATACTGAACTTACATATATTGGTAGGTAACATATGTCAAACGCTAACATAACCATTCGTAACACACGCTGTTAGCCCTTTCTGTAAAAGATAGAGAGAAAATAATATTTACTTAATAGGAATACCTGAACAAATTTTGAGATCTACAAGACTTAAAGAAAATTAAAGGGCACTAAGTAGATTTATTGTGCTGAGCTCAAGCCAATTATTGGTGTAGTCGGAAGTCATTAAAAGCTGGTCTGGAGACCGTAAAGCATTTATTAGGGGATTACTTCAAAATAAGATAAATGTGGACTGGAGTTATTGTAGTTGGTTATGAGATATATTCAAATGCTTTCGAAGTTAACTAAAGTGAGTCAGCTAAATGCAAAATTGTAAATGGCCACGTGTTCAACAACAATTTGTTCAAGATTTAAGTACATTGCAGTCCTGCGCATAATTAGCACGGACACAAAGCATTACCAGTCCGCTGATTGCTGAATGCTGAATGATCAGCATAATTGTGTCCTCCTTTTAGCATTGCTTGCATTTCACGCTAGCGTAGGGAATGTAAATGTAAAATTGAAACATCCAAATTATCCATATATGTATGTATATATGTATCATATGGCGTAATGCTATATCCCGTTGACCAAATATATATTTAAGAAAGAATTCAATAAAGAAGCGACCTATTCCGTGACAGACTGGTGTAAGATCAAGATGACCCCTGTTATTTGGTGGAAATTAACACAACATTTATACAATATTAAAAACGTTTTTTCGAAAAGTTTTTATTGTCTAAACATTAAGTATTTATTTTGTTTTTTCCAACCCTTTTGTCGTTATTCTCATTATTTCACATTTAAGATTTTTTCTACAATACTTTTTTCATTCCGTTAACTATTGTTTTTTTATCACTGCTTTCCACATTCCTTTACTGTAATCCTTTGTGTTTTATATTGCTACTTTTATTTCTTTTTACTAGATATGTCTTTGTTTCTTCATTGTTTTCATTGCAATTTTGTTATTTTTTCGTTGCTTTTTTTTTCTTCAGTTCGTTTGTGTTTTTTTTTCGTACAATCTGATTTCCCTTTGTATACCTTTTAAGTTCACGAACTTTGGCAGTAACTTTAATATGGACACTCAAAATATATAAGTTTGAATACTTCTAGAAGCTTTCAGCATTTACTATTCTATACTATTTCTGCTTTTTAATCAGCGCACTTGAGTAATAAAAACTTACCTTAAATTTATTGTAATACTTTTTCAGTTTGTAAAATAATCTCTACTGACACCGTTGTTTCGAAAGTAACCATTCGCACTTAAACTACGAATATATACAATAAATATTAAGAGCTGTGCAAATGGAAGATTGACCACACATTTTTCGTTCAGTTCAAACAGAGCAGATAAACTCAACACGAAAGGCGAATGATTCCAACAATTCTATAATTAAATTTTCCGTTGCATACATGATATCGTTGGAATGACAGAATTGAACGGAGACGTGTAATAATGAGTTTACGCACGTTTCACCTCAACGTCAGCTTATCGCTGAAATTTCGACGCAAGCAAGTAAATGAATGAAAAGCGAAACGAATGATTGAACGAGTTAAGAATCTTCTTTTGTAACTTTTGCGTCTTGTTCTCTTACTCGGCAATCCGAATTATGATTTCATAGTATCAAATAAAACTTTTATATTTTGAACTCAGAAATAAATTTAAATAACCTAGTAAATAAAAATACTAATTTGTTAAAAAAGTATGTAAAAAGCGAAACTATGCGAAATAGTCTTGACTATAAATATAGCCTTAAGTGTATAAATCTGGATACCGCAGCAAATATCTTTTCCATCTGAACGACTTTTTTCATTAAAGATATGATCAAGAAGATAATGCTAAAATCTAGCATGCATATGCGTTTTCGAGATGGAATTGTAGCCGCTCCATGTTTTAAGAATATACCGAATGTAGGTGCACATCAATAATGATTAATGGGCTCTGAGCTCGACTAAAGTAAATTCTATGTGTGAGAATGAGCAAAGCTCAACAAAGAACTGTAAGTAAATGTGATATCGAATTACAGAAGCAAAAAAATTTGTGTGTTATTCACATATCAAAGATATACATTTCTTTAATAACTGGGTGTAGCTAGTGACTTTCAAGAACAAACAAACACATCTACATTTCAACCACTGCTTATAATAAATATGAATATTTTCCGAAGTTTCGTTTGTCTTTCCTCTTTGCAAGTGTAATATTACTCCGAACGAACTTTTACTTAGGAAATGAACATAAAGTACAATACGAAATCGAAATCACCCTACAAAACACCATGTGGCTAGCTGTGGTTCGTCATGGCGTATGAGTGATATTATTGTCAACATAAAAACTCGAAAGGTTTTATGGGAGGAAAGTGTGTGTCGGAGATTTTGTTAAAGCTCTGTTTTCCATTTCCTGTTACATTTATATGTTTATGCATTGCATATTTGCATTAGCTCAAAGGAGACCATATATATTATACATTTTCTGTTTTTTAATTAAAACAGTTAAAAATCACCAAAAATTTACCCGAAGGAGATAAAGGAAAGATGTTCAGTAAAACTGCTAGAAATACTTTGTTATTTGATTCCCATTTGCCAATGAAATTTCCGGTGGGAACACCAAAGCATGGCTACAAAGGAAATAAAATATAGTTGAAATATTTGAGTTGCTTTATCCAGTAGATACACACATGCTTTTTTTTATTTAAGTCGACGTTTTTATTTACTAATTAATTTCTACTAACTATTTAGACGTAGTTCTACAGTTTACTAAAAGCTTTTCTCTAGTGGTAAAAATATGAATGATTTATGTATATGTTATAGTTAAGAGACAATCGGTACCGTTTATGTCAAAGCTTACTCCTTTCTTGTGAATCCCAACGTGGATGTAGGGCTCCAGTCAACTCATAAATTCATCTGATTGTAAATCTGCTATGGCACAAACCTCAGTCTCTGTTATTTTGCCCAATTCGGCGCACTGGAGCGTCAATTCGCCTGCTCATTCGCACTTTATGAACGCTTTTATGGCTTTCGTTGACTTTCGTTTTCCAATTCATTGAATTTGATATTGTCATGCTGACGATTGCTGGCCTCATTCAACTTATTTTTGACTTTATTCAGAATTTTATGTGTGAGTTTATTTTTTGGTTTTTAAAAGTCAGCAAAATTTAATAGTCCGACTTTTACTCCTATAGTGAAATTCCTTATTTGTGCATTCGGAGAAAGTTTACGAGGAGAGCTATAAATATTTTACAGTTATTGAGAATTAATATTTGCTATTGTCGACTAGGCGGTAGAAAAAATCGTGAAATTGCGTTCGTATTCAATACCATGACCACCTATTTACTTTGAAAGAAATTTGATATTTTGAGCATCTATATACATAATATATTATAAGTTAAACTAATTTTTGAACATCTAGAGCCTCCAAAATGCTTATGCTTAATGCAGGTGAGTAATTCATACTTCTTACTTTCTTGCATGAAATTGATTTAAATGCATTAAGTTAAAATATTTTGTTTCGAAATCCAATTAAGTAAGACGGTAAATGAGACATTTAGAGACGATTTGATTATAGCTCAACTCAAGAGTTGACATGTTTTAAGTGGACGCGACTACGTTAATACTTTTTTCTTAATTCTATGGCAATGATTTTATACCTTTTCTTATGTACATATACCTCTCTCTGAGTGAGCTCTTTAATTACGGTAATCATTTAAGCACTCAATTGTTATTTCTTGTGTCTGGTTTTTAATTCACCTTATATCTTCTTGAACGCTTACAACTAGCGAATCCGATTGTTTGTTAAATGCAATTTAAATAAGTCCAAATAAAATAAAACCAAAAATAAAACAAATTAATATATATTTCACTAGATATCACATGCTCTCCGCCGCTTTACACTCGGGCAATAAAGTCATGAGTCTACCGTACCGGAATAAAGGTGATCGGTTGAGTGGATATAACGGTAATTGCGTAGCGTTACGTTAGCACTGATGAATGGTTATTCAAATAAGTGACGACAACGAAAATAGTTGCGCGTAAATCTATTACAGTTATTTGCTGTGCACTTGAAAAGTGCGTGCGAGGCAGCAATTAACACAACACTTAAATAAGTAAAAGGTAGAAATGGAATTTTATTAGTATATTGTACCTTATCTCCAGAGCTTAAAAATATGCCTTAAGTGATAAATCAGATAAGAAATTAAGTTTAATTTTAGGCTAAAAAAATAGTGATCAAATCGAAGATGGGATTTAGTATTTTTTAGCCCGGTACTTCTTTAACTTTAACGCCAGCTTATTTTAAAATTATTATATTCCTTATTTTACTGCGTTCTAAACTTATGGAGTCATAATAATTATTGTGTAACCTATTCTGTTTTCAGTACACCTAATGCCCGCTAACTGCTAATACTTGTAAGGGAGCCCCATAAAGGGTTTTTATCACTTTTTTGCTCATTCTGTGTCTTCCATAATGTTTTAATAATGTGCTGATATTTCTGTAGAGAGTGCGAACTACCACAACTTACTACTTTTATTTTAGTTAATATTCCGATTACCAGAATGTTGATATCCCATTGGCCTTTCGGTAGATAACGGGACATCTCCAAACGTGCTTCTACTATCGAAAAGTTTCCTAAGGCCTTCAAAAGCTGCTTTAATATATTTTCCTTATTTATATGTATATACCTACATATATAATACAAGGCTAATTTTTTTATCATTTTAAAATTCTTCTTACCATATTCCTTTCTAACATGCTCTCTGATTTACATTAACATCGCGTGCACTCACCTCTCTAACCAAATAATCGCGCAATAATTTAGATTTCCAAAAAATTTTAAAAGCTTTTAAATGTTTGCGGCTTCTGGGGTTAATTGAAATGGAAAGCTCATAAGTACATTCGTGGATAAATACAAATACAAATGGATTATTGAAAGTTATATGCGAATGTCAGTAAATAATAAGCAAATTGTGCCAACTTATTTCCTTTATCAACACTTGATAATAACTTTCAGAGTTCATCACATATTGCTGCCGTTTGTATATTCAAATATATAGTTATATAAAAGTATATGTACTGGTGCTGTTAATATGACAACTGGTGCTGCTCCACAGTGACATTAAAATAATTATTTTTATTAGAGAAAAGTTTGAGGATAAATTTTTTGTAATCGCGAAGGCACAAAGTTCTATAATTGAATTATGCCCGAATTGCCCTAGAATTAAGTGCTAAAAACAAAAATTAATAATAAAAAGTACACACATTTATTTTTCTTACGGTTAAACTTTTTAAGTAAATTATTTAGTTTTGTAAATCACGAAACGTTAGACCAGATACTGTTATTAGCATTAAGACAAAATCGCACGCATCAAGTAAGGTGCATGTAGAGGAGATTTGATTGTCCGATCTGCTTTATTTTAACTGTATTTCTATGAAACATCTGACAGTTGACATTTTGTAGGTCATTAATATGTAAAAACATCAGTTGCTTCTGTGAAGACAATACTGTCTAGGCTTGCCGTACATAAATGTTGCAATTTATTGATTTCGCCTGGCGGTTATTACATCTACGTGCTCCGGTTCGTGAGGTACTCCTGTATGTTTGTATGTTTCTAACTTTTTACTGCGCAAGCGATAATTTGAGTATAAATTGAGATATCTATGAAACTTGCTATATATGCTCCTTGGCACCCAAGATATGGCGGTATTGCAGATGGGCGTAATTGGACCACTGTCGCGCCAACAAAACGCCATTAAAAGAAAACCTTTAAAGTGCCGTAACTAAGCACTAAATTAAGATACCCGGATGGTTTGTGCCATATTTTTCGATTTTTCGAATATCGAGCATAGCACACTTTTCTAACAATTTTACAAGTATTTTTCAGTCACCTTTATTGTCAGTTATATTAAGATTAATTTTTTACTTTTTATTTTGAAGTGCTTTAAAAGCACGTTTTTTAAAGTTTTTTTTTTTAAACTATATTTATTGTTATTGATACTCATCAAAGGCTCGTAATGCTGCAATGGTTGTAATGTGTGCTTTATTACCCTTGCTGTGTTTCATTTCCTAGCACCGGATGTGTGTTTGGCACGCGAACATGAAATCG
This sequence comes from Bactrocera oleae, assembly GCF_001188975.3. Classification (NCBI taxonomy): domain Eukaryota; kingdom Metazoa; phylum Arthropoda; class Insecta; order Diptera; family Tephritidae; genus Bactrocera; species Bactrocera oleae. The sequence continues at coordinate 1,172,756 of NW_021677886.1, read as the reverse complement.
ATTCGGCAAGTATTGTTCCGGTGGAGTTACAAATAAATTGCCAAAGAAAAACATGATCAATTGACAAGCATTGCAATTGTATTTGAACTCGTATTTTTTGATATTACTGTAAGTGCGTGCATATGTACATATGTACTCATATGTATGAATAATATAATATACAATATATACAATTACAAATTTGATATGGGTTTTTCAGGGAATGAAATTGGGTTCGCATATCGCAAAAGTGAGGTATTTTTGGTCTGTGTGTTTTCTTTTAAATTAAATAACACTAGAAATTTTCTAAATTTTCAAAATCGATAAGGATACTATCTGTAAAGTTGATCAAATTAACATTGATATATAAAAACAATACTTACTAAATCTTGTTTATATGCTGTAAATAATAGGCGATCCCTCAATTCCCGAAAAGTTAGACTCTTCCGCAAAAAAGAGTACATAAGCTCATTTAGTTTATTATAGCTACTTACACCACTTAAGACCACTTTATCGCCATCTAGTTTATATATGAGAATGATAGCTTCATTCTCTAGTGAATATGTGTTCCCTTAAGCGCCTTGACATCCTTTAACATCTTTGTAGTTAGATAAAAATAATTAACCATACCTTCGAAAATATTCTTAAAGTGTTTTGCTCACTTACAGCCGAACACTTGGGTGTTCTCAAGCGCACATAATTGTTGCGTTTAGAGTTGCAAACGCTTTCGACAAACACCACAAGTCAAAGTGGAGCTAACACTTTTTATACTCCGCAACCTGTTGCTACAGAGTATAATAGTTTTGTTCACCTAACGGTTGTTTGTATCACCTAAAATTAATCGAGTTAGATATAGGGTTATATATATAAATGATCAGGATGAAGAGACGAGTTGAAATCCGGGTGACTGTCTGTCCGTCCGTCCGTGCAAGCTCTAACTTGAGTAAAAATTGAGATATCTTTATGAAACTTGGTAGGCATGTTTCATGGTACCGTGAGACGGTTGGTATTGCAGATGGGCGTAATCGGACCACTGCCACGCCCACAAAACGCCATTATCAAAACAAATAACTTGCCATAACTAAGCTCAGCAATAAGATACAAGACTGTTATTTGTACACAGGATCACATTAGGGAGGGATCTGCAGTTAAAATTTTTAAAAGTGGGCGTGGTCCCGCCTCTAATAGGTTTAATGTGCATATCTCCTAAACCGCTAATGCTATAATAACAAAATTCACTGGAAGCAAATGTTTTAGCACTTCTATTGACGGTGTGAAAATAGTTGAAATCGGGTGGCAACTCCGCCCACTCCCCATATAACGGTACTGTTAAAAACTACTAAAAGCGCGATAAATCAAGCACTAAACACGCCAGAGACATTAAATTTTATCTCTGAGATGGTATAAGATGAATTTATAGGAACCGCGTTCAAAATTAGACAGTGGGCGTGGCACAGCCCACTTTTAGGTGAAAACCCATATCTTGAGATCTGCTTAACCGATTTCAACCAAATTCGGTGCATAACGTTCTTTTCATGTTTCTATGTCATAGTGCGAAAATGGGTGAAATCGGATTACAACCACGCCTATTTTCCATATGACACCATTTTAAATACCACTTGATACCATTTGACTTTGCGAGAGTATAAAATGTTCGGTTACATCCGAACTTAGCCCTTCCTTACTTGTTATATATATCGACGTTCAATTATTTACTGATCTGCTGTGAAGAGCGAAATCAGCACGACAATTGTGCAAATAACGCTTTCCATAAGCTCCATTGACACAAATCCATATAAGTATATACAAGTGGCATCAGCAGCTGTGCAAATGTCCTTAAGTAAGTAGCAAGTATTCTTAGCAGTTGAGTAAATATACTTAGATGCAATACTTTGATTTGTTTAAGCAAATAATATTCTTACTTGCGCTATGCTAGATAGAATGTGTGGTAATGTATACATTGTTGATTTCCTCTTTACTCCTTATAATAATATTTTAAAATATTTAGTTATCCTTAAAGTATTGTGTGATTAGTAATGCGTGGGACCTGGCGCTGTGCTTAGTGATAGGTTGGAGTGATCCTGTTATTTGTTCTATGTTGCTTGATATCTTCGGAATGTCATTTGCTTCATCAAAATATCTTTTTAAAGTTCTTCGCCATTTGACAAGACCACTATCTTCTTTTTTCACCATCAGCAAAATTGTATTATAATTCAAAACTCTTTTTGAACCGAATCTAGTCCATCGTAAGCGATTCATTTTCGAAAAATTTAAGTTGATTATAACTCCCTTTGACTCTTACTTCAATCCTATTGTAGGATTTCTTTCGTTATTTTTCCCCCATCAACTGTGCTTGGCCCGGAATAATATTCAATCTTAGAAGACTTACAGTCCTTAACGCTCGTTATTATATTGTAATAAGGAATTTGATAAGTCAAAAAGGCAGGTCGCAAGAGCACCTATCCGCAACCGCTATCGATCCGAAAGCGCTCATTAGGGCCATTGCACTGCAAGAATTATCAACAAAATGAATTGGACATCCATTTTGAGGCTAACAGGAGGTAATCCCGGTAATTTGTAATTTTGGATACAGAAAAATTAAAAAAAAAAAACAGCTTATTAGAATTTTTTCCTTTCGCTGCTCACCAATAAAATAAAGAACCGTAACCATGGACACTTCAAACACTCTCTCTCATTATTGAATGATGGCTTGATGAATGATGATTTGAAGCTTTTATGATGTTAATAGCCCCTCTTTTCAAACTCGACTAGTTAAACTCTACTCAAACGCCTTCATTTTCAATAAAAACGAGCTTATTATAGAAAATGTGTAACTTACCTGAAAAGCAACGTGATTCCAGATTCTCTCATGCGATGAAAAGCCACATGCTGCGTAATTGCGTCCTTTGAAATAGTATAGTTGAACGGAGTGCGATAACGCCACGGCTATGGCTGATATTACAATGGTCACCTGCAAAAAAAAAAATTATTAATGAAATTTTCTGTCTCCTAACATCAAGTGCAATGAGCAATATTTATGTTAATTTAAATATTATACTCACAGAATCGCATTGCGTTCGGTTTGCAAGGACATACTCGTGACCGGATGTACGACAGCCAAAAAACGATCAAGAGACATCAGCAGCAGCAAGTAGACACTGTCAAGACAGGTGATTACAATCATGTATTGCACAAATTTGCATCACAAGTTGCCGAAGGCTACTCTTGCAACACGTAATCAGTTTTGCCGTAAGGGGCACACAAAAGATGAAAAAGATTATATCCGAAATTGTCAGGTTGGTTGGTTAGCGACGACCACTGAAATCAAATAGAAATGAATTTATTATAATAAAAATTATTATGCTATCTCATAGTTGTTTGTATTAGAGTTTTATTCTTTTTTATTCTTTTTAATATATGTAGTCAAATGTGATTTGTTTTAAAGTAGGTTGACCCTTAATAAAAAGGACTTTTTCTCTTTCCGTAATCTATGCATAATGTACAAACACATCCCATATACAAAGATTGGTTGTAAGCGATTAAGGTTAAGACATGTCAAAGGTCAAAATTCATATATATAATTCTTTCTTTTGATATTGGTATTGGTGCGACAAGATTCGAATAAATAAATTTTAATCTAAATATATTAGAGTTGGTTAGAATAATCTAAACTTTAGCATATGCCACGTCTTAGCTGTCTCTAACTGATGCCTATTGCTCATTCTCAGCACTTTCCTCCTAAATTCTTCATTCTTAACTTCTTTGGAAATTGTTGTAATTTACCATTTTACAAATCAATAGTCTTAAGGCACTCATTGAGAGCTATTGTAATTCGTAGAAAATCTACTCTTTCCATTTCTTAATATATAGTTAAAAGATACTATAATATGTTTATGAATTTTTGGATCATTAAATTTAAAAGTTTTCTCAGAAAAACTTCTGGAAAATTCACTTTTATCCGGCCTTCTAACTGTATATAACCCCTTAACTAACTAATTAACGCTCTATTCTTCCCAGAGCTGAACATGTAGTTAAGACTACACGTTTACTAAGCCAACTTCACTACAGCGGTAGGTTTTGTAAGTCGCCAGTTTCTGCTTGATTTCGTAAATTAATTTCACTTTCAAGCTAATGTGATTTCCTGGCACAACAATGGCATGTTAGCAATGCTACGCTTTCAGACACTTACTTAATTGGAGGAAATGACAGCACCACGAACTACTTCAATATTGCATTCACGGGATAACAAAATTGTATACCACTGATAATTGTCTATTTTTGTCTAGTCGTACGTAGGTTTCTATATTTGCGATAATAAGGGAACATTATAAAGCTTTGTCGGGTGACTATTCTTTAATGTTAATATAGTGAATTCTATTGTGCTTATCTACATATTTAATCGTGATTGACAGAAACTATACTTGCATTTTAAGCCATCGCTACTCCCTTTGCAACCAACCAACCTACTCACCAACTAAACCATTCATTATTTTGATAGTTTTAGACATTTTGTGATAAGAAAGGAACTACATACTATTATTTCATACTATTGTACATACATATAAAGTATACGGTCTAGTCAAAAGAAATCCATTATTTGTCGTATGTATAGATAGCTTAAGTAATCTATCTCGCCTTGTAGAAGTGCGTTAGGGTTATGCTGTACGGCGTTAGAAAGATAAGATGTGTTTACAAAAATACTCCTTAGAAAGTTAGTTTATTGTTGGACTCAGTATCGTTTGAGCACTGGTCAGAGACGCACACCAGCAAAAAGATAATACGCCATATGTCATAGTTTTTCTTCGCTAATGTTTGTGTTCGCATCGCAACGAGAGAGTGGTTTTAGTAGGATTGGCTTCGAATCATCTCTCTACGTCAAACTCTGCGAAATGCGAACCAGTAATGCCACCAATGAAAGGTTGAATGATTCAGCTGGTAAAACCGACTGTCCCAAATTTTTGCCAATAGAGACGAGGAAATTGTCCTCAAAATGGCCGCAAGTTATCGTACAAAGTGGATCATTCTAACTATACCATACAAAATACTCAATTTAATGTAAAAGTAATGGACTTATTTTTACCACATCTTATATTAAAAATTAGGAATTAAAAGATGTAAATATCTCTCTCCGTCGACAACTTCGAAGTATTAAATAGCTGACCGTTACATGGGAAATAGATAACAAGTGAAACTTTAAATGGAAGCTAAAACAAAAGATGCAAACTTCTATCTCAAAACAGTGATCTTCAATAATTTTTCTCAGCATCTGGTGATTAAGCTCGCGGAGAGTTTTTGAGACAAGTTTGGTATAGGATTTATCAATTTTCATAGAAAAGAGACGAATTTGTTATTAAATAAAAAGGTAAATACTAAAAATCTGCTGGTAATTTTTATATAAGTAACAGCTATGGAAACGACTTGTTTCCGAAATTGTATCTGCTGCTTGCTGTCAGCTCGTTTTTTATGGTGAATTCGATTTTCCTAGCGAACCCACAAAAAGTGACATGCCATATGCTATCTGAGTGACAAATCATCAGCACCATTGCAAACAAATTCAGCAGAGTTTGAACAATACGTAGCCTTTTTCGAGAGTGCTTAGAGAGAATAAAACGCTTACTTTAAAGCTTACTTTTCCGTTGACGATTTGTGTTTGGGATTATTTGCGTCCTCGAATACATACACACAAACCGGCTTGTTTCAATAAAGTTTTGACATGCGTTCGAACTTTTTGCTTTGATATAAGCTGTTACACAGCTATCGCATGACACAAAAAAATATATATGGCTATATGTTTGTAAATATACAAGTATATCGCATACAAATTACAATAGTGCAAATCAAGCTAAGCCATGTCAGAGTTGTGGCTAACAAATCCCACAGATCATCCGTTGCATGTAAACAAATTATTCCATGTCTATATACTGTATTCATATATACTTCATGTATGTAGTAGCTATATAAATATATTGATACAATTTAAATAAATTAAGGCATTCACTCACAACTCTTCGGTTTCCCTTTGTAAAAAACTCAATTTACTTAGAACCCTTTTGCAAATTTAGTTAAATACAATGAAAACAAACTTGTGAAACATTTAAGTTAAAGCAACCCCTTCAACATTCATACCAACCGACTACAGGCGCAAGTATTATATATTATATGTACGACATGTGTGTATTACTAAGCATTTCTAGGTGATTCTCTCGGCGTAATTGTCACATCAACAGAAATCGCACGAACACAAATGGACCGTTGTAAGTGTGAAAGCAAACTGAAAGGAAGTGGCGCACCAAAATGCTGTATAATTTTAACAATACAAAATACATATGAGTAGGTGAGAGCCGAATAGAAATGTGGGTGCCTACAGTCTCTGTAATATAAATGAAACGTATACGGTTCCAAACATATGCTCAAATATATTATTGGATTCTTCTCAACGAAGTATTCTGGGATTTTACTTTGCTAGAGTGTGATTCCTACAATAAAAGTTCGATTTGTGGCTTTCATCGGACTTCATTAGATCTCCAACTGACTCTATGTCGCTTTAACCGGTATTTAATGATACTGCATTCATTGTGCACCTCAGCCGTTATCACCGCTTATACAGACTAGCACCTTTTATGGTGGATAAATTCCTACTTCCTATTCCTGCATGTATTCTTTATAGCAACGAGATTAGATGTTCTGAATTTTAGAAAAACGGTGGTATAGAGCCTAGCTAAGCTTACACTCAATTACCCTCGAAATCAGCTGAGCCAAATAATTGATTTAAAAAAGTGACATGTGAAAAATTAAATAAAATTTCCCGATTTATGAAGCTGCAACTGTACAAATGTGAGAGCAAGTCTGTATTAAGTACCAGGCTAGTCGACATTTCATGGAGTACAAGCAATTGCAAGACAAAATAAATATAATAAGAAAGGATATTGCAAAGAGAAAAAAATATTACCGAATAACCTTGACTTCTCACGTGCTACCAAACTAGCGTGAGTGCTCGAAAAAACCCTGTAAGTCGGTTGCTGTATCATCCTATTTACCTACCCAATCACATATGGTACATATAAGCTCCTAAGTATGCCTCACTTGCTGATAGTCATACAGGCCGTACTATACGTGCTCGTTTCTTGCTTGACTACTTGTAGAGGCTACATTTCAAGAGCATTCAATGTCGGCACGCTAGCACATGCCTTAGCACTTTTGCTTTATTTTCATACCTGCGTTTTACGTAAGCGTAAGCAATTTTATTTCACATATTATACTGCAACATTCGTTTTCATTGCCGACCAACACTGATTGAGAACGAAAGAAATTTAATGTGTGGGGCAAAGGCTGATAATTCTGTTGCACTCTATGACATTTTTCCAAGTTGTTTCTTAAAAATAACCAACGGCGTTATGTTGGAGGAAAACGTTCAAAGTGAAAACCTTTGATTAAGGCTGAGACATGCTACTGCTTGAAAAGTGGCGCTAAAAACTGATTTTAAAACAATTGTCAATTGAAAGCGCGATACCGCTATTTATAAATGAATAAACGTCAATTGCCATTGAGGGTGATTTCCCGACATTAGCGGAGACCTTGCATTTTTTCGATGTAATTTTTGTAGTTCATCATCGTAATTTTTGTAGCTCATCGGTGAATTTATTTTAGCGAACATTAACATGAGTTTCGAAAACAGGAAAAGTCTCTGTGAGGCGGATAATACCAGGTATGTGGAAGTCGTTCGAAGCTTATCTAATTTTTCCATCGATTTTATTCGTCGTTGGTTACTTTCATGCTTTCGCATCCAAATATTTATGAACTATATCTTCAAATATTCCTGTGACATCTTTATACTGTCAGCCCCCCCCAAACAGTTTTAATTTATGGTAACTTCAAATGATTTTGTAGATTTTTTTGACATTTCTGACCATAACCGCCGTTTGATATTACTAGATTCATGGTCTAAAAAGTAACTTAACAAAACTGGAAAATATTACGAATTTGAAAAAAACACTTGAACATTTGGTTATACGAAATAGGTGTGCGACTTTGATAACATATATAAGAAAGCGCCTAATTATAGGCAATCTAAGTAAATATTGTCATAATGACAATTAAATAATAAAATTTATTTATTTAGTGGTTTTAAAAATTTTTTTTTTCCAATTAAATAATATGTTCTGTGTAGTATATAAATTAATGTTGTATTGACATCGGATAATTCTACAAATACAGTAGAAAAAACGCAAGGTATTTTTTGGTTTAAATATAAAAGTGACTCTCAGCGCTTCTGATAATGAAATATACGATTTTTAAACCGTCGGAGCGTGGCAACATATTTCACTGATTTTGTCATAAATGCTGGCTCTCAAATTATGTGTATGCAACCGCAAACCCATTAAGCAGTTATCTCACACACCCACTGTTTACACTCATTTGTTAAATATACAAACATACGTGTACATAAATATAAGTGTTTGCGAAGTCAGTTATCCAAATGAGCACAAACAAATATATTCAGCGCACACACACATCCGCAAATACAAAATGTGGCACATATTCGATTTTCATTATTTAACTCACCCTAAATGACGTGCGCATTCTCCAACAAACCCGCCAGTCCAATGATGCCGAAAAATAAGTTCCCAATGTTTGAGACAACGCGCTTCAATGGATCCATTTCGAAATCAAATACACCATCTCGTTGCAAATAGTAATTTCCATCATAACCCACCGCTGCGCCATCTTGTCCAGGGAATCCGGTGAAGCTTGCCCCAATGTCCACGCCATTGTCCATGGTCGCATTAAAGTAATGCATTGGAATGTGTAGTTGTTGGTTTAACTGGGCGGGAAAAGTCCCGGCAACAACGCCATTGTCGAGCGTGCACCGAACGATGCCATCAGCCCGACCATAACGGACGTCGTCTGACTTAGTGTCGCGCCCACGCTCTGATTGTGCAGCATATTTTGGTTACTCTTGTATTCCTCGTATTATTATCAAGCTTTGTTTGTTTTGTTCTAAAAAGTAATGCCAAAATCTGCCTAGGGGTATTTAGTGGGGGTGCGTTGGATCGCTGGAACTCAATGTTTAGTTTGTTGTGTGTTTCCTATCGTGCCAGCGTTATGACTAGAGCTGATAATGAGGACAAATTGCGAGAGTATCTGTGATATGTAAATTTTCTTCGGCTTTTGTTATCCAATCTTACTTTCTATGAAGAAAAGAAGTGGGAGAAAACATTAAATAAAATTAATCTTCTGTTAAGAGGCATAAAATCGTGCAATGAATAAAATATAATTTTTTTTAAACATAAATTTCTAATAAATACAATTGACTTTCGCTGTTCCGTTAAAGGTTGATTTAAGCGATAACAATAAATTTCGCTGGAGATTAACGGAACACGTTCATTTATAATTAGTTATATGAAATATAGGGAATAGGGAAATATGTCAAGGAAAAATAATAATTTTGGGCTAATACTCAGCGGGGATGAAGAAAATAATATATTGCATCTCAGTTTATTGTTTAATATTTATGTCTGTAAGAGATGAAAAATGAATCAATACAAGTGACGAGTTATTGTAATTTACATACTCATAAGCTGAAAAGTTTTGGAATCACGTTTTTCTGAATGTAAATATAGCTTTATTCTCTAATATAAGCTTCCTCTCTATCCCTCAAAATAGGTGCTTTTTTCAACTTCAGCTTTCCATTTGAGTTGAATATTTTTATAGCGAGGCACTTTTTAAGTTTAAGATAGAGGAAATAGGCGCCGGGGTCAAATCTGTCTAATGAGGTGGTAGGAGGCCAGTTAGTAGCGTGATACCAACCATAAATTCAACGGTCGCTTACAAAGCTCAGTGATCCCATTTATTAAACCAATACTTGGGTGTTGAATATATTACGCAATCTTTTCGTAACACTCAAGCCATTGCTTTGTTACAATTTTGTTTTAAATTTTATCAAAACCCAAAAAGAACAAAACTATACACTCTGTAGCAACATGTTGCGTTAATATTTTATAAATAACTGCCTTAATATACTGGGCTTCATATTAATACGAATCGTTATGTTATTACGGTTTCACAGCAAAAAGAGAGTGGGAATATGTCATTTGAAATAATTAAATTGTAAAATGAACAAGCTGCGGATTTAATTGTGATTTTGAGTGGCTCTTATTGACATACATTTCTGTGAAATGATTGACATTTTACGAGTTTTTCACATAAGCGGGTGTTAATTTAATTGCTTGCTGCCTCATTGTCTGCAACAGTTTAGCTCAGCTGTCATTCCGATGTAATAATTTCAGCGATTCCAATTAGTTAGCTTCCTTTCATTGTGCGCGTTTGCTCCGATGACAGCTGAGCTTATTGCTTTCACATTTTTTTGTGGCTCTCTTACTATATAACACAATACGTAGCATGTAACATGTACTTGTAATATCATTGTAAATGTATGGGGGTATATGCATATTACCATTAATTATTATTATTATATACATATACATTATTAAGGCGCATTTGTTGTTTGAATATCCACATTTGTGTTAGTACCGCACTGGAAATTGCTGTAGAATTACTTTTTACAGAAAATGTTTAATTCGTAATTATACAAGTATTTTGAACTGCGAGATTTAGCATTAATTTTCTGTGGTTGATCTTTATCAATATATCTTGTTTAAAATGAATATTATAGAAGCTAAGTAAAGGCATTGAATATTGCGTTAAATTCATAGCTAGGAGTCTGTTGTCTAGCATAGGTTTCAGTTTAATCAAACAGGCAGTAAAAGATGCACTTCTCTAATTTAAGCAAATCAAAATATTATAATAAAGAAAAGTTAACATCAACATTCAACAAATTAATAAAACATTTCTTCCGACTGCTTTGAATCCTTCAAATAAAGATTCACTCGAATAAATTAAAAATTCGCACAACGTAAATTATGTTGTACCCTTAGTATTTTTGCATACATTTCTTATGCTCTTTGTTGTTGTTTAAATAAATAAAGGTACACGGAAATCGCCCCAAAGCGATGTGCGGCAAACATTTAAAAATAATATCTTGTAAAATATTGCATGTGATATACTTTTTAGTTACACATCTTTGAGTTTGGCTGCTTTCCCCCTTTCGTGCTTTTTGCCTAAATTCCGCCAACAAATATTTGCACAACCGTATTACTAAAAAAATCTAGGTTCAGTGTAGATATTTTTGTAGATTTATTTTCTTTTATATGTTTGCAACTGTTTGCTGTTAGGCTGTTTTGTGTTTTTATAGAAATAATACGAAGTGTTCAAAGGAAATGCCTCACTATTTGTGGCCTTTCCCAAGTCTTTATATCTATATACAAACTTCCTCGCTTTTGTCGCACTTGTATGAAAATACACCAAATGGTTTTGGATGACCGTTAAAAGAAAATGGTCGAGGTATCTGTCACTCTAACAGTATGTAAGTAGTGGGTTAGATTAATATTGAGGGATATTGATTATACTGCGACCTGTGTTCGATTGGGCCCTAAAAAATTTGGAAAAAATATAATTTAAGAATATAGGAGTTAACTATTGCTCAGTGCCAAATGAACTTTTTAAATGACTAATTCATCATAGTTCAAATCAAGGAAATTATAGAAAAAATGCAAAAATTATGCTTCGAACGCATTCTTCAGGATCTGGTCTTTCGCGATTTTTTCGTGTTCTTAGACAACATAAGAAAACGTACAACGAAATGATATAAAAAAGCTGGAATTTCGGTAAAGTATTTATATAATTTCGATATAATATATATATATATATATATATAATATGTAGGTGCTACGTCATTCATGGCAACTATGTTGAATACATCGATAGAATTTTATTAAACTAATATGTTTCTATTTTTAGTTAGGTTTTATTATTATTAACTTTTTGTTCCGCCAATATTGTGGAAAACTGGTATCTACCTGAAAAATTATTCCACATTAATTTAATGAGGCTTTCTTGCTTATCACAGTGGCCAGTTGCATTTACTATATGACTAAATTAGCTACACTCATTGATATACGGTTCCACACTGATATACTGTGCTGAAACATAAATTAACGTGTACACGACTGCCCACATTCACTCTCATTAACATAATAGTGGCAAGCATATTGTGTGCCGAGCACTAACTTAATTATTGCAGCTAGGTGCAATATGAGTGGGAAGCATAATGAAGTATTGTAGCTGGAAATATGGAAATTTTAGTCTGAGCGTAAAATTTTCAGCTAACTCATTTAACAATTCTGTTAATTGCAATGCTAATTATAAGCGCACAATAAATTAGGCAACAGTGGTGTGTAGGAAATATTATTTTTTTTTTTATTATTTATAATAAAAGAACAGCAAATAACATTTTGATTGATATTGATGTGGAGAATTATGATCAGAGTCGAAAATTAATTAAAAATATCTTAACCCAGATTCGGATTCCATCTACATACTTTTCAAAACGTATCTATATTAGCTCGAGTATAGTCTTCCTACAACAATAGTATACCAAAATTTACATTAAGAGTGGATATCAACTATCCGCAGACAGCTGAGTTGACATTCAGCTTTTTATGTAAGAGTATATTAAACATTATCATCAACAATTTCCAAAATGTCTAAATCAGAAATCTAATCTTGAGCAGTTGCCTACAATATTTTGCGAATCTTGGTGTATGATTAAATTGAATATATTTAAGTAAAATTTGATATTTTGTTATAATCTTGTTACAAAATTAATCGAGTTAAATATAGGGTTATATACATATATATAAATATGTCAGGATGAAGAGACGAGTTGAAACACGGGTGACTGCCTATCCGTCCGGTCGTCCATCTTTGTAAGCTGCAAGCACTCTCATTAACATAATAGTGGCAAGCAAATTGTGTGCCGAGCACTAACTTAATTATTGCAGCTACGTACAAAATGAGTAGGAAGCATAATGAAGTGACCTTTGGTGCTGCTGAAATATTATTGTAGTTGGAAATATGGAAATTTGAGTCAAAGTGCATAATTTTCAACTAACTCATGTCATAATTGTAGGAACTGTAATTCAAAGTATGTGCACACCTTAAATTAAACAGCGGTTGCATATTTACACATATCATACAAGTATTCGTTATTACAAATTCTGAAAATATCAAAAAGGGTTTGGTGAATAACACTAACAATGATATTGATGTGGAAAAATAAAAATGTTTGGAAGGTAGCATGGAGAGTCATTTAACCGTTTTTCGCCTCTACGACTGCTTATACATGTTGTGCGTAAGTTGAAAATGTGCCTCATATGATCCAATATTTTCTTACTTCGATAGGTAGTTTGACAACTATCCCTATAGGACATTAGATCCTTGCAAGAAAGTTTGGTTATTATAGTCATTATATAAACGATCCGCATGACGAGCTATGTCGATTTAGCCATGTCCGTCTGTCTGCCCGCCTATTCATCAATTTTTGAGACAACGATCTGAAATTTTGCACACGTTATTTTCTGTCGAGTTGTCGTTATCGAACAACTATAGCATATAGCTGCATACAAACTGACCGAGCCAACTCAAGTCCTTGTATGGAAAACTTTTTTATTTAACAAGCTATCTTCATGCAATTTGGCACATGTTATAATCTCAGGCATCTTTATAATTTCCGAATATATTTTTCAGATCGGACCACCATAGCATATTAGCTGTCAACCAACCGATCAAAATCAAGAAAGATATATTGTTAAACCCTTTTATGCTATAAAAAAATTGTAGCTTCGGTGCAGCCGAAGTTGACGTTTTTTCTTGTTTTATTTTATAAATATATTTTAAAGTAATGTTTGATTATGCTAGATATCTGGTAATCCAAAAGCATAATCTCTCATCTCGGGTTTGAAAAAATTAGTTTAAAAAGGCTAAAAACTCTTCTAAGATACTCAAAAATCAACATCTCTGCTATGTTACATATTGATGTATTGGTCTCAACGATTTCTTTTAAAGAACTTGTAGCATGGTCTTGGTTTCAAAAAAACTTTTTTCTAAATAATTCGAATTGTCAGTGCCAACTTTGCATATAAATGCATACATACAAATGTATGTGTTCAAAAATGTGTTTGTGTGATAAATCTAATAATTCGCATGCGTGCCTGTGTCTTCAAGTGCTTCTGCTTTGTTGCGAATTCAGTTGCAACTGAAATAACAATTAATGGTAAACCAAGCTATCATAACACGCTGATAAAGTGGTGAAATACTCGGCTAGCTAGTGGCAATACTGCAACAGATGCCCGTATACTCTGGTTCAGACATGCGGTTGCTCATTGAAGGTGATAGTGTGAGAATGTTAATACAAGTATCCTGCAGTCATGCAGCTATATATAGTTGCATCTTAATGCCACAACGGCTTCACATAAAGGCGCATCTTCTTGGTGTATACCATATACATAGTTTAGTGCAAACATACATCTGTGTGTGCAGCCTGCACTCATATCTCTTAACTGATTCTGTTAAAATTTGTTTGTGGATTTTTGCGAATTAACTCCGGAAATTGCTTCTCTTATGTAAGTTTATCTCAAGCAATGTTTGAGATAAACTTTTAAATGTCACAATTGATGGAGAGTATTTTGAAAAGTGGTATGTACATATATATTCATTATGTGGACTTCAGTAAAAATGTGTGAAATTTAAATTTATTTTCGGAAATTGGACACACAATAGTTGCTCCATTTTCTGGTCAAACTGCCACTTAAATACCTGATTGGTAACGACTTCTACTTACGACACACCTAACAAACCAAGATCAATTCTATCGGCGAACAACTGTCATGGGACCCATATACATAAAAATATAGCTCGACAAAATTTCACGCAGAAACCATGACCTGAGGAGAGAACAGAAGAAAAAGTGTTGGAAAAAGAAAATGATGAAAACAGACAGCAACAGCCACAGTCTTTGAAAATTATATTAGTGATTATAATATTCCATTTTATCAAGCGTTTCTATTCGGATAATAGAATTTAGCGTTGCTGAGTCGAAGTGCAATAGCACAACCCTGCTATCACTCTTTGCCAACATCACCAGTACGTATACGCAACTACAGTAAATGGAAGAGTGCCATCTGTTTTATCGCACCGATATGATAACATGAAAATGATGGACGGAAATATCCGACAAGCACTCACATCACGAAAAGACTGACATGAGATGTGTAATAGAAAAAATGAAAAAGTCTTTGCATTTCTAAGACGGTCCTTCCAGAATGTAGCCGCTTGTCTCTTTATTGGTTGGTTTGTGGCTACTCACAATCAGATTGTTGATATGATTTGAGTGTAGATAGATGTCTAATGAGGAAATCTGATCTGCATATGTGTCAATAAAAATACAGTGAAATTTCTCAATATAGACAGCCCACACCGTTAGCACAACGTTTTCATTAATATTTTCATACAAAACCAATCCTATAAGCGGACAGCAGTACGTTCGAAGATACAATTTTTTCATACAAATCTAAAAGCTTTCCGATTTTTAATGATTTTTTTTAATTGAGGTATAAAACAAGAAAAAAATGTGTCTTAAAATAATCAAATTTCAATCGTTTATATCTTTGGAATGGTTAGAGTTACAAAAAAAGCTTTTTGAACATTTTTGGAAGAGCATTCAAATTTCTACAAAGCATATAAAATTTTTGGATTTTTTCATTAAAAAATATTTCAACTCAAAGTGCGATAAAAGTCCTTAAATTTGAATTTATAGTGTTTTGCTTTGTGAATATTTCTTTGGAAATAAAACTACACATAAAATATTTTATTTCATTAAAATTTCCTCCACCTCTCTTGCATAGAAAAGTTTTACAGTATAGTAAAAATATTTCAGCTAAATTTATAGCAACACACTTACCTACATACCTCTACCACAAGCCATCATTCTTTTATGTATACATATGTACAATGCGTTGATGTAACGTTTCGATGAGAGTTCAGCAGGAAATGGCGCGAAAAATATGTTCAAAAGTTCTAAAAAATATAGCCAACGTGTTTTTAGTAGTTACATGCGCTTGCAGCAAATCCTAGTTTTTAAACTTAAGCCTTATTAACTTAAAAATCAATCTAGTATTTGAGGTTTAGGCCAGTAATAACTAAATGTTTATAGAAAAGTTCAAAGCGTTTGGTTCATGAACCTTCACAAATTTCTTAAATTTATCCACATTTTGAGCTTTTGCTTCGTAAATTTTTCTCACATAAATTTATAAATAAATGACTAATTTTAAAGACTATTATGGTACTCTGTTTTTGCCGATCACACAATTTCATGGTTGTACTCAAAAGATAAATAAATAATTATCGCTTGAAAAGTTTATTTAAAAAATTTTAACGCTGAATTGCTCATGTAACCAACTGTAAATGACAAAATTCATATATCCCGTTGTTTGCTCAGTAATTATATTATGTAATTAATCAGTTATTTAATTATTAAAGCAAATTGAACTCTTTCTCTCATATGCCAGCAGTCTTTGTTTGTATTTTAAACGGATATTAATTTATTGATTAAATATATAATTAAAAAGCAGTGTACTATTTTATTCACGTTCCATTAATTAATATTTTTCAAAATATTTATACTTTATAGTAGATTTCAAAATGCTCCTCTTAATCATCAGCTTTGTTATATCGCACAAAGGAAGTTACGTATACGCACTGTACATGCTGTGTTTGGTATTTGCATATATAGCATGTGTGTATACATGGGTGTGCTATAAGTTCATTAAAAGGTTAAAAGTACGTGTGTTTTCTTTGATTAGCTTTTCTCTTCAAATATGTATCCAAAAAGTAATCTAAGTATATTCAACAATAGTCGCTTTGTAATTTAATGACACCTGAGACCGAAACCACAAATTTTGTCGCAAAAAAATGCATACCCTAAATATATAACTTTGTGAGTACAAGTGGATAGGTAAATGTGTATTAAAAGAAAATTTCCCGTGTAAATTTATAAACAAACCTTTTGATTCGTAAACTACCAACGTTCTATTTACATTCATATCAGCTGTTTACCAGTGTTCTATGAACACCTAGCTCGATTAGTTGTAATGATTAGATATACGACATGCCTTACCAATATGATTATCATTATATATGCTTACATATTTCTTATATTATTATTATATCAATATTGCTTTTCCTTTCGCAAGTAAAGTGATAGTTTTTAAAAGAAATATTTTTGTGAAATTATGTAGACGAGAAATTATATTATGTAAATATACTCCAACAGTTCAAGTGAACGCTTTAGGTTGACTAAAGGTAGAAAAATGCAAGGCCATATACAGTGAGTAAGAAATGTAGTGTCGGTTTTCAGAAGCTCAAAGAAATTTTTATCTTCCAATTATTTTGTATAAATAATTTTTGCCGACAATTTAAGCATCGTGTGATTTATTAGAGAAAATTCGAAGAAGAATACATACTAAACACATACATACTAAACAAATTGAAGTTTCTTAAACAATACGGTGGTTGCTTGATATTGGAAAAAGGAAACAAGAAAATAATTTTCAGAGAATTACGAATTAATTTAAAAAAATATGTGTAAATAAATAAATTGGTTAAAGTCTATCAAAAATATCTTTCAATAATAATTAGTATATTCCATTTAATTGTTTTTGCCATTTAATTATAATTCTTTTTATTTTGCGTTACTCAATTTATTTGTAATTTTCCTCCTCGTCCCACTGTACAAGCTCATGTATTGCGTAGAAGCAATTAAATTCATTAGAACTAATTTGCATGTGCTCACTGGACAGCTGATGGCCTCAATTAGCGCATTCATATTCATACAAAATACACACTGTAGTACTCGGTATGTTAATGTGTTTGTTTAGGTACTGTTATTTAAAAATAAAAACTTTCTAGAAAATTAATTTAAATACAGTTTTTATTCACACTATAATAAAACGCTCTTAAACGCAAGTTAAATGCAAACAATTAACATAAAATACGTTTTAAAACGAAAGACCAAAAATAAAGAATGTATGGAATGGCCCATATACTTTATATATTATGTGCCCGCAGTGCAATTTTGGAACGCAAAACAATTATCTAAATGGTGTGTAAAAAGCTTTCAAGCTTTAAAAAAATTTTGATAAAATTGCAAATGGCTTAATTCTTTTAATAAAACTGAAACTCTGGAGAAAAAGTAGACATACATAGGTTTCCTGACTGTAAAAAAAAAAAAAAATTGAACAAAATAATAAGTTTATTTATTGTAGTGGGTAAAAGTCATAATAGGTTTTTCGGTTTAACTTTTAGTATATTTCTGAAGGCGCCGCCACCCATAATACATTTCTTAGATTATTTATAAATGTTTTTTAAATTTTATTTTAATATTCTGGTAGTTTTATAAGCAATTTCCTTATTTTTACGAACTTCTTTTTGTAGCTACTTCACACTAAATCAGTTCACTTTATCCTAACGACATAAACAATTCTTAAGTAGTTGCGAAGTGTCTTAAGAGTCATTGAGCCAAGTTATTTAATTTAATGTGCTTTTTTATCAGCGTTTTTATTTAAATTTAGGCTTGGATTTATGAGTGGTATGAAAAGAAAATTTTGCATTCGTAATGAGAAGACATACTTTCGTGGAGAAAAATATTTAAATGGCGACGAAAGTTTAAAAATTAATATTTATGTTTGCAAATATAACAAATAAAAAGTGAACTAAATGGTATATGACTAAAATTTTGATAAATTTTGGCTAAGCGACAACAAAAAATTTTGGATTTAAAAATCCGTTTCTACAATTTTTTGATTTCAATTACGACTCATCTTAGCAAACTTTTTTCTTAATACCATTGATAATCAGTTTTCAAAGATTTTATTATATACATAGATGTACACTCATGCACACCACATTTTACATACTGTAAAAAGTTTGGAAAATCTCTAAGTAAAAAGTTTTTCATCATCGCCACATTCCGAGTGGTATTGATTACAAAAAAAAAAAAATCGACTGCCAGTGGGAAGGAAGCTAAGCGCGCCAATATAAATAAAGAACAACAATGAAGCAGTTTGTTTAGTCAAAGGGCAACACACACAAATATTAAAGAAATATTTAGTTTTTTCAAAAATTTCGATATTTTCATCAAAGAAAATATTTTGTAAATAAATTTTGCTCTAAAAAATTCATCTAAGAAAAGAGCACAAATTTCATTATTTGCTTTTAAGCTGAGTTTCTCAAATTAGTCACAATTTATTATTACTCTGCTTGGAAAGATTAAATCAAATAGATTAATTTGGTAGTGAATTTATTTGTGGTAACTATAATTTTTTTTTTATAAAGAAAAAAAAACTGCTGTTACCTAAAATTCCCTTCACTGCTGCAAAACTTTAAAAGCGGCTTTTAATTGCTAACTCATAGATGAACTGGTACGCACTTTAACATTTCTGCTTTTTTTTCTTAATCCTTAGTATTATTTTAACCTGCACTAAATGAATTAAATTCAAATATAACATTTATTCACCAATCCAATAATTGTAGAATTTTCATATATTTTTTTCACTATTTTGTAAAATAAAAAAAATTTAAATTAAAATTTTATTAATTTCATCTGCAGAATTTTGCGAATCATCGCTATCGTATTGTCAAGTCAACACGTGCGCCCTAAAGTTTCGTATGGCTGTATGGTTTTTATTTTTTTGATGTGAATTGTAGTCACTTGAGCGAGTTCTTAATTTATGAGATATAAATTTTACCGTTGACTACTCCTTGCATATCCGCTTAGTGAGACAAACGAAAAGAAACTAAATAATGCAATGGAAAAACAGTTAAGCTAACGACTACGATTACTAAAGAGTCCTTTTGTGTTGCATATGACTTCCACATATCCTTTACGACACAGAGCACTTGAGTGGCAACGGCGAAGAGAAAGATTACACTAGCGAGTTTGAAACGAGTCAAAGAGAACATATGGAATTTTGGTTATATAAAGAGATTGGTGAGTGCATTTTGTGTTTCATATTTCTGATTTGATTTTTTTTAAATAAAATTTCTCACTAAGATAACTCAATCTCAAAAAATTAAAAGTGGTTCAGTTTGAGTGTGTGATGAGACTAGGGGTTCTTAGATTTATAGAGTACACTTATCACACTTATACGTTTGAGGCATTAATAAGGTATTAGTTAGAATTTCTGCATATATCTTGTTAAATATAAACAATTTTTTTACTAATTTACTTAAGGCAAAATTTTCAAATCCCTTGTAAACATTCTTCTTATATCAATTCAATACTTTTGAAATATTGAAAACTAGTACAATATTTTCTAGAATTAATTTCATATTGTTGTTTAAGGCATTTATTTTTAAACTCCAATAATAACAACAAAAAATGTATTTAAGTTGATACATTTTTTTCCAAAAATTTTCTTTTTTATAATCTACAAATTTTACCCTCAGACTAAGCAAAAAAAAATTTTTTTTTGGCTCCACCCTAATAAACATATTGCTGACAACATCCAAAAACCTCATTGTGTAATAACCACCGGTTGCTTGACGATTTTCGCTTGTATTTGTTGTGGGTTAGGTTCGTATGTATAATATAATACTTATGCATGTACTAGTAATACTTGTGTCCTTTTGCTGCACATGCGCATTTCCCCATCCAATATACTTTCAAAATTTTCATGAATGAAATAACAAGTGCGTATCTGTAGAGAAGTTTTTTTTCTCACCCAGCACAAGCTGACTGGAGTCAGCTGATAGTCAACTTTTGCTGATTGCTGCTTTTTATGTGTGCATATACTACAGGGTGCTAATATAGAATAGTTAGAAATTTCATTAAAAAATATATATTTGCTTTGCTTGAAATATTTTTCATTATACATAGATTGAATAGCTTGTTATCTAGATTTTAAATTTTAAGTATAACTTTTAATTTATTTTATAATATTATTTATTTATTTTAAAGTTAACTTTTTCAGAAATTCAAGCTATTTCCTTTTTTTGACAAGAAGATACAAGAAAAAACCTAACAAATACAAAAAATTCGCATACAAAAATTTGATTTTGATCACTCAGTTTGTATGGCATCTATTTGTCACAGTGGTTCGATAGCAACGCTTACGTTAAAGGAGAAGCTTCTCCTCAAGAAGAAGAGAAAAGGTCAGGTGCTAAGTTTCAGATCGATATCTCGAAAACTATGGGAGTAATTCGCTTATATACAGACAAATAAACAGACGGACGTTTGAATATTGCTAAATCTACTTAGCTCATCACCCGCATAATTTATAAATGTATTTTTTGAGTGTTACAAACTTGATGACAAACTTAATATACCCTGGTCATTTGTACAGAAATTAGTTTATTATAGTAGTACACAATATGAATAAATTTATTTAAAATGAAATTTTGCAATCCTAGGTAAACGAAATCTTTCGATGCTTGCATTATATAGCATAAAATTTTAATAGATTCTTCTTTGTTTGCTATAATATAATGCATGTTTGCTTAATATGTCATTAAAAGCTGCAAACTAAGTTATTTTCATTATACCATTTAATATTTCTAAGCGATTATGGGAAAATTAATTTAGATATTAATTTTAAATCTAAGCAAAATGTTCATAAAACTTGAACACGTTGGCGCTCGTGCCTTAACGTGATTACGTAGGTATTAAATATTCATTAAAAACCCATTTCTCTCGAATTTGCCAAACATCCATCTAAGTATTGTTTGCATAAGACTTATTTTTGATCACTTGCGCACAAAACTTTTAACAGATAAAGCTTAAGCTTAGTTGTTAAGCGAAAGTTGTTGTTGTTTTTTAAGAAATTGTGTAACGGACCACATTTGTTACACAATTTCTTAAAAAATTGATCATTAATCATAACAAATATTTCTTTATCGGCGACAGAGTTGGTTTTGAAGCTCGTAACCAAGATTACGGTAGTAAGAATCTCAGTACTAACACATAATTATAGGTACTTCGTGGTTTAGTAGTTTAAAATTACTAGTTGGTCGCCTTAGTAAGCTAAATTTTGTGACAGCTGTATGCATACTTATTGAAAACTAATTAGTCTCTAAGAAGACTTAATTATATGTACGATTTATAAATTATACGTTTTATGTATCTAATGCACTACAACATGGCGTATACGTAACGAGGGTATAGTCGGTATATAAAAGTATATTAGGTGATGCTTATTCATTAAAATCGTTTATCTAACGAGAGCAATAAAAAAAATTAAGCCTTCAGACATACTTCTATGTTCTACTGCCATAAATATTCATGCACTCTTTTACGAATTACTAGGCAAGGATTTGCTTGTCATAATTTTTCGGTTATCAAATTACTAAGTTAAACTATCCATTTGCCAAGAAATGAGAAAAGCTAACAGAAACTTGGAGTAGCAGTAAAATAATGAACTTGCACAATAGTTCTCCTTTGTATTAAATTTAGTTGTGTGTTGGTGCGGTTGGAGAGCTAACAGCTAACTTGATAGCTGATTTATATTAATACAGATGGCCTAAGTGAATGTGATGTAAATAATAATGATGATAATTTGTGTGAACTGTAATTTTATTGCACAATTTGCATTTCTTATAACATCACCCATGAAGCCATCTTACTGATTACAAACATTCCACACTTTACTAAAGTGAATTGGTATGACATTGTAGTTTTGAAGATTAATCTTGATTTCTGGAACTTATAACAATTACTAAACATTATGCAAAATAAAATTCATAAACATTTCACCGGACTGAATAAGAATTTAAGTACTGTTAAACAATGTACCGTTGAAAGCTTGAGAGACATACAAAGCAGTATAATAACTGTACTATATTACCATTTGTAGAAACATAAATGTGACAGTTAGCACAACTGGCGGCCAAGTTGACCGTAGTTGTTGACTGTTTGTTTGACTTTGAAATATAGTGAACGCAAGTTTACTCTACCGTCTGCTGTTGCAATGTTATTTTATATATTTAAGTACATATGTATATATATATATATACGTACCTTGAATATAAAAACATACGGATATATACAAGCCATGTCCACTTTGGACGTCACTCAACTATATGTTGCTTCATTTATGCGAGTTCATTTCCCCAGTTGAATAATGTGATGGACATAAATGCCTTTTTTCAAAGCTCCTGAGCAGCTTTTTATGTCAAATTAAACTCTTCACTACCTACCATTGCACAAGGCAAATACTTTTATAGCTGGATATTTCTCGCACTTTTAAGCTTAAACAAAATACCTACAGACATTTTAAAAAATGGTGGCATAAAAAAAAATAAGTTAAAAGGAAATTATTTGCATTTCATGACATTAACTGGTATATGCATGGGAGACTAGTGTGTGAATTATGTTAATGGTGGGCAAAAAATTACTTCCAAAAAAACCGATTCAAAGTACTATGAAAATATAAGTAAAATATAAAAGTACAAAACACAATTAAATATCTGCAAAGTATGTGCCTGCTCGAATAGAAATATAAAAAAAAGATATTTTTAGCTGAGTTTTGAATTCAACTTTTTTCATGGCTTTGCATCTCTACAAAATACTAAGTATGGTTAAATTCGTATATAATACACGATTTTGTGCTTTTAAAATTTAACAAATTCTTTATTTACATAAAATTAATGCTTTATTTGCCTACGTTAAGGTCATCTATTCAACACGACTGATGAATTTTAGTATAAAAATTAAATTTTTTATTAAATAAATTTCCAGACTGCCATATTTTCTTAACTAATTGCCTTGCAACTATTCCAGATTTATTGCTGTTGACTGCCTTTTTGCCTTTTCGCAGATTAACACTCATTCTTTGAGTTTTTGGTAATTATTTTCTGCGTTACTTTTTTTTTATCTTCCTTCCTTTTATTAATTTTCCTTGCATGTGGGTTGCTAATTAACCATAATTAGTAACAAGGCTTTAGTAAAAGCAGGGTCCCAGAAAGCAAAGTGGAAAGCATTTTGTTAATTACTTACAATTAAAAGCACAAAGTCAGAACCGTGCTTTTAAACTTGTATAGTAGCATATATATATTCTAATATTGGTGTGCAGATCTCTCCACGCGTCTATTCTTTTAAAAAATTTATTATAATTTTGCGTTTTATTTTAAGATTATAATATTTTTTTTTAAATATACTTCTTTTATTATCACAAGTGCATTTGGCTAGTCAAACGTAATGATTATTTTTGAATATTTATTGATGTAATATGCTCTCGCAATAGGTTTTACCTTCATTTTACTTCCAGTAAAGTTTTTTGTCAGAAAATATGCAAATAATAATAAGTTGTTCTTTTATTTGCTTAAGCATGAGCTCCAACTTTTTTGAAAGATGATCCTTACTCTTTATGATCATTTATGCAGAATGGAGCTTAGCGCCAGTTGCCTAGCTTGCTTATTTTTCAGTTATATAGTACGTATTTGAGTGATTGAGTTAACTTCTTTTTATTATTAATATAATCCAGTCAGCAATATGTATAAGTTATTATTTGCACAATTATTGTGTGTTACGATTGATTGGTTTATTGATTGATTGATTTCAGGCATCAAATAGTCGGTTATCATGGCGCGATAACGGTCGCCATTGACGCTCACGTTCTCACCACATCATTTTTGAAGAAATATGAACCGATAATTCCACCGGCTCACAATGCACACCAAACCGTTTTTTTACCCTCAAAACTTCATGTTATTAAATATTGGGTTGGCAACAAAGTAATTGACTCTAGTGCACTCATAGATGGCTTCACTTGAATTTTTAGGTTTGCTGGCGTAGTCCAAATGTAAAACACATTTTGTTATTTGATAGTTGGCAATTCAGCTGCCAATCAGTAAAAAAAAGTTTTTTGATCGGTTGCGTAGTTTTCGTTTGGCGTTTGTTGAAAAATGGAAGATCAAAAAGAACATTTTCGCCATATTTTGCTTTTTATTTTCGCAAAGGGAAAAACGCATCGCAAGCTCACAAAAAGTTATGTGCTGTTTATGGCGACGAAGCCATAAAAGAACGGCAGTGTCAAAATTGGTTTGCCAAATTTCGTTCTGGTGATTTTGCACTCAAAGATGAAAACGCTCTGGTCATCCAGTTGAAGTTGATGACGACCTAATCAAAGCAAAAATCGATTCGGATCGTCACAGTACAACACGTGAGATTGCAGAGAAGCTTTAGGTATCAGATACATGCATTGAAAATCACCTAAAACAACTTGGCTATGTTCATAAACTCGATACATGGGTTCCTTACGAACTGAAAGAAACGCATTTAAAGCAACGCGTTAACAGCCGCAATTTGCTAAAGAAACGTAATGAAAATTATTCATTTTTAGAACGAAATTAACTGGCGATGAAAAATGGGTGGTTTACAAAAATAGCGAAAAAGATCGTGGAGCAGGCCAGGTGAACCAGCTCAAACAACATCAAAAGCTGGTATTCATCAAAAGAAGGGTTTTGTTATCAGTTTTGGAGCAGGCCAGGAGAACCAGCAATACATTACAGAATAAAATTATTTTGTTCCATGAAAAAATTACTTAGTTGCCAACCCAATATACATATAGACGTTTGGCGCCAGCTGAAAAAATGGAAACCAACTTTTCACTTACAGACATTCTATGGTACAAAATTCAAGGTACCAGGTACTTGAGGAAAATTGACTAAATTAAAAATATTTCATAAAAAATTTTGGTTTACATTGTACTGACTTTTAGAAGCGTTGATCTTTTCTTATTAGCAGGGTTTTTTTCAGTCAAATTGTCTCCAATAATTTGTCTTAAGTTTGTGCAATTTCTTCCGTTATTCGCAATTTCGATTGTCAGATTTGTTTATACATATTTACTAAAGCAATGTAACTCTGAGGTCGAAAGAATGAAAATTACATAAATTAAGAACTCTTGGATAAATTAATAGTAATTGAAAGGGAAAACACTTCAAAACACTGCAAACTTCTGCGTTGAGAGAGCAATGAATATATATATGAAATAATATTATAACAAAAAAAGTTAGGGTAATTGTTAGTTTCGGCATTCAGATTGGTCTAATATGACTTCTGAGAAAACTTCTATCCACAAAACTTAAGTATATATTTTCCAAAAGTTACTTAGATTATTATTATATTAGATATTATTATTTATTCATTTATTTTATGCAAAGCTGTTATTACCGCAACTTTTCATTGCCATAACTAGTCTTTCCCTTGTACGTAGAGTACGCTTTTATTGGAATTATTATAAAATTAAGATTCTTTTATCGAGGCCTGTAATTTTATGTCCTGAGTTTTCAATAACATTGTTAATTTGGTATACATTTGGCATGGATTTCAAGTATCAAACTTGTTTTAATTTATGGTTTCAACAAGCCTTTCTTTAATTAATTTTAAAGGTTTATTTCGGCTTTAAATGTATAAAAACTAGATCGGCCGCTTCTCCGCATTTTGATGAAAATTTTTTATTTTATTGTATACAAAAACGTTCCACATATATGTAGAAAATTTGCTGGTAATCCTAGTTATCATGCATGTGTGTATGCTTTTACCAGCTATGCAAAGCATAAAAAGCGTTCCTCTTTGCATCGCATTTCAAACCTCTGTGTCTTTAACGTTTATAGTATTATAATTTCACTTTACATTGTCAAGTAACGCATGACTGTGACATGTGGATGCACGATTTCAGACTTGCAGCTTCTACAGCTTTTCTCCATTTTATCCTCTTATGCGAGTACAACCTGAATTGACGCAAGCCTTTGTCAAGTCTATTTCCTTAGACTCATTATGAAGTGAGCGTGATATTGCACATTTTCCGAAGAAATTTAAATAGTTAAGAACACTTTAGGAAATGTGCGAAATGAGAAGAGATGTATATTACATTGTTTCTTATTTTATTTTAATCATTCTTACAAGTGTTTTATTCATAAGTAGTTTATTGATAAATTCATAGCTTATATAATTTATGAATAAAAAACTTTGGGACACCATTAACGACAATTAAAATCCCAAAAATTTTTTTTTTTAAAAGATACGTGAAATAAATGAGGGGATTAATAAAATTATAAAATTTTGTTGTTCCGAAACAAACCATTAACTTGGCAAGTTATCGACGTAACTAATTAAAAATCGTTACAATATTAAATGACCACTAACAGAAGCTAAATTCGAAAGTAATAAATTTTCAAGTATTACTAAGCATTAAAAAAATAGATTTATTAAAAAAGATTTTTAGTGTGCAACTCCTTTCTAAAACAAAAACTGTAAGCAACATCACTTCCTTTAGAGACTATGAAGTACTATGAAGGCTATCTCAACCCGTCATCTACTCGAATAATTAAATTTCAACGATGTTGCCTAATTAGTAACAGGCAAGCTTAATTAATTTTTACCGCGAGGCATCAAAAATATCAAACTCAACTAAACAAAATGAAAAAATTACGGCTCCATGACTGTAGCGTGCACAAGCGATACTAACTCAAAGGCATTATATGCTTACATCTAACAGCAACAAGAATAGGTTGAAAAATATGTTTGGCTTAATAAACTACATAAATGTACGAGCTCGTATATTTAACTGAAAAATTATCATGAGAAACCACACCAACACTTTAATTAATAACTAAGCTTTATTAATGTTACGTTAAAATTACAAACAAAGCTCATTCAATATTTCATCAATTGTTCTTGTCACTTTCAATTTTCTGCCTTTAAGTATACATTTGAATAAATTTCATTGCTATAACTAAAAAGTAGAAGCCATGTAAAAGATAAACAATAGGCATACCTTCACTGATGTTGTTTAAGGTTACCTGACTGCATATAATTTATATCCATTTATTTTCGCAAATAGAATTAAGTGGTACTTTAACTTGAGATTTCTTAAAACAGGCTGCTTACATAAGCCTTTGGATGCACGTGCATGAAATTCTTTACACTTTCTTTACACAAAATTTGATTAGCATTATTTTGTACTCAAGTCGCTTGTTTACAATATTAAATTTTGAATTATTTATTATTGCCCCCAAATCTTTAAATATAATTTGTTTCGCTGATTTTATTAAAAGAAGTGCAATGGAAATATATTAGCAATATTTTTTCAACTTAATATTATTTAGATAATATATTGGATATAGATATCGAATTTTTAGAATTTCGGCAATTTTTGGAGTTTAAAATTTTGTAATTAAAATATGTTATTGTTAGGTACAATGTTAAATACATTTTTTTTCCCAGATAATATTTTAACACTTTCATTTTCATTAACTTCACTCTTCATTTTTAAATACATATAACAGTTCAGCAACAGTTTTTCTTTTCGGAGGTATAATTGCTTTTTCTTCGCCGAAAACTCATTTCCTGTGCTTGGCATATATTTTCGCTTTAACACATATTTCTTATTTTCCCTGAAAAGTGCTTCTTGTTCTGCAACCCTCACAAGGAAGTTGTATTTTCGTTGACGATATTATATGTGAATTTTAATTAAAACACAATGACTTTTCCCTTAACCACTTCTTGAATCAAGTATGTAATAAAATTTGGCACAAGCGAACGATGATATTCACATTATGTATGAATTTAAGTAGAAGTTATAGTAAGTTTAATTTTTTTCGCAATCTTGCAAAATATATGTATATTAACTTAAGTATATTATTGAAGTACACATAAAAGTAACAAATTTAAATACATAGCTTGACAAGTCGGAACTTTATAAAGGAAGTCGAAAAGACTTACGTCCGGGCTGCGCAGCACGAAATTCCATTTTTGCTTGCATTTTTCTGTCACATTCTCAAAAGCTTTAGCTGTTTTCTGGCGAAAATTTTTCTTAAATCCTCAATACTTAAATATACATATATCCTTTCTACCCTCTTTCCCTCACACGCATAATCTATAGATTATATGATGTGAAGAATTTCAGCTATCTGATATAACAAAAAAAAAGGGTTTTCCCGCACATAAAACTAACATACATGCGTGAAGAAAAGATATGTGTGTTAAAATACTTGTGGCATGCAACCGCAGTCAATTTGCATAACTGTAACATTCGCCACATTATTTTCACCTTTATCTATTTCACAGCTGTGGCGTTTAGCGAAACATTCTGCGCTGGTGAAATACCGTAAATTAGAAATTATTAACATAACATATTTGAGGTTAGAATTTGAAAAATTTGCCCTTATTGGGGGTATAATTCTAAAAAAGTGAGTTAAGCTATGCCATAGCTTCTATCGCGTGCATTGAGCCTGGGGATTGAGTCAGGAAATTCCGTAACGGAAACCTTACACGATCACAAAGTATGCGCAAAATGTGTGCATACCTTTAGACGTAATTTTATTCTTTGCATATTCTCAAGCGGAACAAATCAGTTGAAGTGACAGCAGGGTGATTCAAAAATAATAATATTTAAGATACAATTTTATTAATGGCAAATAGAAATATATAATTTAATAAAAATTTAATTAAAAATAAATAAATTATTTAATATTCGGAGTCATAATATTAGTAAAATTATTATTATATTGGTAAATAGCTACCAACCTTTTTGGAACAGTATATCGTTCTAATTGAACAATACAATTGAAATTAGGTATTGCAATCGAATTATAAATGGTAATAAATTTCCACTTATCTTGGCTGGCGATTTCAACATCAACCTAGCTGATAAAATCCGAGCGATTGACAACTTTTCTTTCGGAAAAAGTGAATTTGAAAGTGAATAATGATCCACAAGAATCCACAACAAAATATGGGACCACCATTGTCGCGGTATTTACCAGATATTTAGAGAATATCAAGTCTCAAACTTATGTTTCTTATTTCAGTTACCATAAGCCTATAGTTTCAGTGATAAAAGTTCCTGAATAACCTATATGTATTGTAAGATAATACAAATATTTTAAACAAAACAAAAACTCTCAAAAAGTGTAACTTGAATTAATATCAAAGAAAAAAATACTGCATAAAAAATAAATAAATAATTATAATTGCATAAACTGATAAAAACTGCTATGCAATAGCTTTACCGCGGCAGTCTCCGAGTGCCACACGTACTTTTTTTTATATGTTTTATGCTCTTTGTGAGTTAGCAGTGTATTTCTTTGCCAATTATTATTTTTTGGTTTGTGTATCAAAGTACCTTATTTATATTTCATTTGAACATAATTAAGCTTAATTAAAGTCTCCATTTAATAAAAAACTAACACACAGCTAATTTCTTTTACCTTGTTTGCTTATTTATTTGGTTTGTTTTGTTTTTTAATAACTGAATGTAATAATTTTCTGACTTCTAAAGCATAATTGCAGTTTCTGGTTGTAGTAATTTTACTGTGTTGGTTTAATAATTGAATAATTTGTATATCAAAAGGAATAATATATTGTAGAGTAGAGCATTTTAATTGCATTTTCACTTTGTTTTAACATTAAAATGTGGTGAAATTATAATAACGGGATTACATAAGTTGTTTAAATATGTTGTTAGATTAATTAGTTTTCGTTATAATAACATATATTTATTTATTAAAAAATTTTACCATTGCAGTAAATATATATAAATTTTATTTCACCGCTTATTTTAAAACTTTTAAGTGTTTAGTAGTAATTATGCATCGAAATTGTTTGAAAATGTGCAAGCAAAGTTCTAAGATGCAGAAATTATGATTATTCTTAAGTGATAAGAATCTTGTCAGGGAATCAAATAGGTTTCTTCCGCTTCTAAATAATTCCTATACCAGGGTAAAAAATATTATACAACCAGTGTGTTCCAAGTGTGCCCAACTGTAATTAAAAGGAGAAAAGTAAGTAGAATATATTATTATTGCGGTTATAAACATTTTTACTGCCAATTTTCACATTTCGGCTGCTCAAGAAACGTAAGTTGCGTGCACTTTTAGTTATAGGTTTCTATATTTTTAAAGGCAAGTTGTGTTATAAATTATATAAAGCTTTGAGTTATTCTTTATGAATTAAAACTCTAAAAATAATTGAATCCATCCAATTTCGTTATTACATTTCGCATATTTCGTCGAAGAGTCTAAATTTGCTCAAAATGGGGCCAAGTATGGCGCTTACTTTGTATAACCGCTCAT
The DNA here is from genome assembly GCF_001188975.3 of Bactrocera oleae. NCBI lineage: Eukaryota > Metazoa > Arthropoda > Insecta > Diptera > Tephritidae > Bactrocera > Bactrocera oleae. The sequence continues at coordinate 1,141,754 of NW_021677886.1, read as the reverse complement.
CAAAATTGGTAAAACCGTTTTTTTTTGTCGTCACAAAAGTTTAAATTAATATTAAATATAAATATATAAAAAATTATATTAACAATAAACTTCCTTCATTTTGGAAAATCTCTTTTGATCTTCAATGGTATTTCCAATATTATTTCCGAGGCATTTCATATTTTCATATTAGATCAAGGGACTCTCGAAGTCATTAGAAAGCAATATGTTTGGCTGGTATTTAGCTAATTGCTTGGAATCTTAGATATGTAAATTATATCACTAAGTGCTTTGCAAAGTTTTGATGAAACAATTTCAAGTATGTCTATTAATAATCTTTTTGAAATTACTATTATGTAATGACAGTTTAATTATTAATGCATTTATTAATTTCAACATAGAACGCCTGTGTGTATGTCGGCGAGTGGGTTTGATACATATATTATATCCATTTCTATTTGTAACTTGTGTGGGAAACTCAAATTTCACTTATATTTGGTTACGTATACGCAGTGGGGGTGGTCATAACTGTTATTAATGGATTTTTGGAAGTAGATTTTTTCTTAATCGCTTTCAGTTTCAGCGTATGTTTTGAAACCTGCACTTACACCAGAATAGATTGTTATAAAATATTTAGATAATTTTAATTTTTCCAAAAGTTATCACTTAATAATTTTAAATGAAAGTTTTAGAGCCACAAATTAGTCTTATTTTGCCATTTATTTTGTTAAGCCACTTAAGTGCACATACATATCTTTACATATGCACACCAGCACGCAAAATTTGTGATAATACTTTGGCTTAAATAAAAGCCCTCGCTCTACTTTGCGTACTACTTATTTACACTCTTGCTTTTTGCTAAACTGTCATCTGCACTCTTACTAGATACTAAGAGGTCACGGTAAATGGTAAAACGGAAACCGCTTTTGTATAGTTGTAGCTTCTCACTTTGTCCTCATTTTGCTTTCGCTGTCGAAGCAAGTACGCATCTAAGTACTCGTAGCAGAAAAGTTTTCAACAACTCACACTTACGAGTATATACATGGTACATGTGGGCTTATCTCACACTTCGTAGTTCCGCTAAGAAATTAGTTAGCTGAAAAATAATTGGCCTGCATTTGTTGTAGAGCTACGTACCCACTGAAAATACATGTAAATACCCGTGTATACCATATACGTCATTTTGGATGTGGTTTTGCAAAAGAACATTTTCATACAAAATTGTACTCATAATCATATTATTGTGGTCTTTCATGCTTAGTTGTTACACTTGCAAAGTTTGCTCTATACCATGCGACTAAACATAAATAGCTTATTTACTTGGCATAATTATTGTGTTTTACTTTGCGTGTTTCAATTAGCTATATAAGCAAACAACAAGCTAAACAAACGATTTATTTTCAAATATTCGTACTTTTTATTTTGGCATATTGGCCTTTTATACTTGGCAACTAAGTAATTGTGGACATTCTCATAGATGGCTTAAGTTGAATTTTTAGGTTTGCTGGCGTAGTCCAAATGTAAAACACATTTTGTTATTTGATAGTTGGCAATTCAGCTGTCAATCAGTAAAAAAAAGTTTTTTGATCGGTTGCGTAGTTTTCGTTTGGCGTTCGTTGAAAAATGGAAGATCAAAAAGAACATTTTCGCCATATTTTGCTTTTTATTTTCGCAAAAGGAAAAACGCATCGCAAGCTCACAAAAAGTTATGTGCTGCTTATGGCGACGAAGTCATAAAAGAACGGCAGTGTCAAAATTGGTTTGCCAAATTTCGTTCTGGTGATTTTTCACTCAAAGATGAAAAACGCTCTGGACGTCCAGTTAAAGTTGATGACGACCTAATCAAAGCAATAATCGATTCGGATCGTCACAGTACAACACGTGAGATTGCAGAGAAGCTTCAGGTATCAGATACATGCATTGAAAATCACTTAAAACAATTTGGCAATGTTCAAACACTCGATACATGGGTTCCTCACGAACTGAAAGAAACGCATTTAACGCAACGCATTAACACCTGCGATTTGCTAAAGAAACGTAATGAAAATTATCCATTTTTAAAGCGAAATTAACTGGCGATGAAAAATGGGTTGTTTACAAAAATATCGAGCGGAAAAGATCGTGGAGCAGGCCAGGTGAACCAGCTCAAACAACATCAAAAGCTGGTATTCATCAAAAGAAGGGTTTTCTTATCAGTTTGGTGGGATTATAAAGGAATTGTCTACTTTGAACTCTTACCACCCAACCGAACGATCAATTCTGTTGTCTACATTGAACAACTAAGGAAATTAAATAATGCAGTTAAAGAAAAGCGGCCCGAATTGATAAATCGAAAAGATGTTGTATTCCATCATGACAATGCAAGACCACACACATCTTTGGTCACTTGGAAAAAATTATTGGAGCTTGGTTGGGATGTTTTGCCACATCCACCAAATAGTCCTGACCTTGCACCATCGGATTACTTTTTGTTTCGATCTTTACAAAACTCCTTGAATGGTAAAAATTTTAATAATGATGATGATGTAAAATCGTACCTGATTCAGTTTTATGCTAATAAAAACCAAAAGTTTTATGAACGTGGGATTATGATGCTGTCTGAAAGATAGCAAAAGGTCATTGATAAAAATGGGCAATACGTTACAGAATAAAGTTATTTAGTATGATGAAAAAATTTCTTTTGATTTTAAAAAAAAAATTTTTTTTTCTGAAAAACACATTTTTTTATTTGCTGAAATACATACACAGAAAATCGTGTGCACAGAAAATTCTCAAAATTCCAGGTCTATCTTTGTAAAAGTGGCAACCGAATTACAAGATTTCTTAATCTTTGTTTTCTTATTATAATAACACACTTTAATGTTGTGACATGCTCTGATTTTGATTTCTCAATTTTATTAGTTGTTCATTTTCATACGTTTCGTAAATATATTCTTTTTTTTAATTCCAGTTTTAAGTTGCTGATTTTGATTTATGGCTGAAAACATTTAGGGAAAAATTAAAGTAGCCTATGCTCACAACAATTTGTAGTGTCGTACTTGTTTTCAATATTTCGATGCCTTGCTGTGATTTCATTTTGTGTGCATAAAAATCCGTGTTGTTGTGACGAATAGCAAATTAAGGCTCATTTTATAGACATGAGTTTTGTGCTATATTAAAATTCACTTAAATTTATGCTGTGCCTGTATGTTAATGGCACAGCATTTTCAATTTCCTGCATATTGATGAGATTCGGGAAAAATACCAAGTTAATAAAATATATAAGCCACATGTTTGCCTTTTATATCCTATTATAACTTATAACTATGGGTTTAGGTGTTATAAACGTACTTTTGTAGTCCGAAGTTGCCAAAATTTCAATAACTATGCACAACAACAACTAAATTTTTAACTTCCTTTCGATTAACACGCAACACTTCGGAACAAAAACTGTTAGCATATAAATTCTGCAAAATGTATTTCTTTAAATATTTTAAATTATAAACTCATACAAAGAAATATATTCGAACAGTTCTTACAGATTTACGACCGCACTGTACATACACCATTTGGTTATCACTTCTACGTCATTTAGAATGAGAACTTTTGCTTCTTAACAGGATGTACTTATAGCTCGTAAGCTTATGAATAATCAAAATATATATTTATATACGTGTGCGGTAGCGTATCATGGCGAAACTCGTTGAGCACTTATTGCCTTTATTATTGCATGCAAATTTTTTTTTTGAATACATCACTAACTGATGAATATTCAATGACACATAATGTATTTTCGTTGATCATGAATATTTTCGTTGGTTTAACTTCTATTATCTTTAATAGCTGCTACAAATACTTTTTACATCATAGGACACTCGTTCGCATTAAAACTGTAAAACTGTTTAATAATTAACTCATTACATTACTGAATAACTCATATCCATTTGCTACGCAGCGATCAAACATGGTCTCTTGCAAATTCTCTCACAGAATAACTTCAATCAGCGTTAACCGATTTTATGTTCCTACAAGTATATGAACTACTACTACTATAGAGTAGGTACATATTTAATACTACCTTCCCACTTGTGCTGTATCACTTATAATAACAAGCGCTGTAAACCTTTATTATAAACTCTTTCAATGCCAAGTCTATGAAAGTAACGGTACTATTGTGTGCACATATTATATATTATATAAAAAATAAATATAAGTACATATGAGTACTAGTTTTTAACTGAGTCGGACAATTGACCACGTTGTATGCCTTTAGTGCAGAATTTCGGAAAGCCTGATATGTGGCGAAGCGTATGAGTGTGTATTTTATGTGCTTGTGTGAGTTAGTGGCTCGTACATTATAATATCGATTTGTTAAACTTGCTAAACACTCAAAACCCTGTTTATTTCACGAAGTAATTTAATATGTTTAAAAATGCTGGTAGACCACACAATCGGCCAGAGGAACTGTAATCTGTGTGTTCACTTTTATAGTGACTCACCAAACTGGTAGGTGTAAGTGGCTTTCAGCATTCTTAATACCATTGAATTTTTGCTTTTTCCCTCAATTGTATATTAAAATCGTTTCTGCAATTTGATTTAGCTTAAGTGGCATATCCATTACTTGCAACCAATAATTTTGCTTGCACGAACAAGACATTCACCGCAGTGCGAACTGTTATTGAAGGATTTCACCCTACGTAGTAGAAGATTGTCTCATTTAAATTTTGCAAAAGCTGAAATGATTCAATGTTGATGTAGTATACTACAGCGTATACTAAAATACATATTTTTTATTAGCCTGGGGTAGTGTGTTAAGTAAATTTATAAAGTCAAAAATATGTGTAAGAATTGACAGATAGTCTTTGCCATGATCTCTTAAATCTTATAACCGTAGGTAGAAGTACAAACAGAGAAAAACCAAGATAGCTGGTGTTATGTTTTGGTCAAGATTTTTTCTCAACATAGAAGATGTGAACGAATGATTTATGGAACTTTATGTGAAACCTTTGATCTAGTCCATAATATACGAGATAATATTTTATTTTATTTTTCCTGTAGGGATATGTAAATTCTAAGGTCTATGTGGATAATCCCGATTCGATTCAGGCCTTGGAGCAAAACATCACTCGTGTCACTCGTCAGTTACCAGTCTGTGTTTGTTTCTTTACAAAAGTAGTGAACCGTGAAATGGATTACCCTTAAAAAAGTGTCAAATCTAGAAACTATTTTATATTTTTATGAAACAGAGTATGAGCATGTAACTCTTTTATCTCTTGCTATTTTATTCATTATCAATAGAAACTTGGGTATTTTTCTCTTACCACAATTAACAGGTCTACCGTAAAATTATGCGACCAGAAAAATTTTCGTACTTTCTTAAAATTTTCAAAACATCAATATAGATTTTTTACTTAAAACGTAGTAATTTTTAGCCAGCACAAGTATATGAAATGGCAGTTAAAAATATTCGATTCAAAGTATTGTACTTGTATATCATATAATAAAATATTTTTCACAATGCTTCACTAACCAAATATGCATTTTTTTCAACATGATACGGTTCTTGTTTCCATAACGCATTTGAATGTATTATCCAAACTCTCACCTGACAATGCAATTTTGTTTTTAGTATTTATTTAATATTCCTTTGTTTCTACACCTATGTACATGGTAGAACATGTTCACACTCCTTAAGTATAAGAAATCCATGCGCTCATGTGAAATCCTAAGGGGCTGCTTAACAAATGTATGTATATGGTGTTATATGTATATAGGTATGTAACATTTGCCTTCTGCATATTTAAATGTATATAATTTTATATTTAAAAGGTGGACTGAAAAGAAATATTGAACAGCTATAGCCTCGATTTTTGCCATTTTGTGATGACATAAGTTGATTAGAGGAAGAAGTTTCCATACGAGATACTCATACTTGTATAAATGTCGTTGAGATAAATTAAGTTAATATCAGTCTAATAGAAAATTCTCTAACACTGGTCTTTCTTTCTGGTCATTTAATATACGATTTAAAATCTTTATCTATTACTGGGGTGTCTATTATTGTGTGTGAAACTAGCATTTAACAGGCTTTTAGTTCTCATGCCAACTATTGAATCCTATTGTTAACCAAACCGTCAGACCAGAGAGCCATAAGTTTATATTGCCTACTATTTTTCATATTTTTATACTGACAGGCGAACAAAAGCGGGTTCTCAAATTGTTCTACATCATTGTTTACATACGATGGTAATAACATGGACAATATTACCAGAAAGATTATAGTGCCTTGAAAGTTTTCGTGTGGACAGTCTAGTCCACTAAAGAAATCCGTAAAATAGTTTGTTGTTTAATATTCCAAACTATTATCTTAGTTTTATACATTGCGTAAAATCCCAAATTTACCTAATAAATGAAAATAATTAATCGAATAACCACAAAAGCATACATCTATCCATATACTTTCAGCTAATCTCTCCTTTAAGGGTAATTCGACATAGTACTTTTTTATAATTTTTTTTGCTCTGACTATACAAAAATCTTGCTACTATTTGTATCATTGTCTTTTCTCAAATCTACATTGTAGTCACGACTGTGTCCCAGTATTATTCGCCGCCCTCTACACTTCAATTACCTACAGTGGAATTACAAAGATTTGGGTTTTATTATTATTTGCAAAATTCCAATTTGCAGACCGCCTACTGTTTAAAAACAAAGGAATTTGCTATCTGATCTGCACATACTTTTCTGTACCATAAGTACTTATACGCCTTCATGATTTCGATTGCTACAGTGTGACATTCTTTTATTTGCTCTGTTGCCTGCATAGTGAACATATTTAATACTCGAACTAGGCATGGATTTGTGTTCAACATGTAATCAGTGTAACGGATCTGGCTTTAGTTGTTACTGTATGGTACGAGTATCACTGTAACGAAAAATTGATTGAAAATATAAATGTGAAATTCGTGTAACTGGAAAGTGGTCACAAGTAGAACGATAATTGTCTTTAAGCCTGTCATATACAAAAAACTGATGGTGAGTAGATTTGAGAGGTTTGGTTGAGATTTGTGTGGTCACATCACTTCAAGTATCTACAGATGTGCATTAGATCCAATCTGTAATCTTACAGCAACAAATAGAAAAAGGATGTAATTGTTTGTACATATGAGAGATTTTAATAAAAACATTCTCTAACAGATTTACTATGAAGATTCACAACTAGCCTTAAAAATATAGTTAGAAAAAACTCATATGTCGATTTTCTCTGATTGGAAAAAGGTACAAAGCTATTTTTATTTGATAAGCTTTAATATATACACTTTCTCAGCATTATATCATAAGTTGATATTAAAGTTACTTTTTCTTACCTCGAACGTTAAACCTTACATAGGTATACATATCATAAATGTTTGGTTTGTCAAAAATATGAAGAGCAGCTGCTTTGCTACAGCACACCTAACAGCAACCATCAGCTATTGTGTCTAAGTAGTTAAGCCGTTGCTCAGTTTAGTGCCCATAAGTTTGGACCGAACTCTATCACTTTATTGATACGCTGTTCTGCTTTAAGTAAACGAATGCTGAGAACCTCATAATTTTATGTGTGTATGTACTAAATTCAATTGTACATAAATAAACATACGCCAACAAGATTACTTACACCCTGTGAATTTGCTAAAGCGTGCAAAATATTATATTCTGCTTACTGTATTTTTATTGTAGTAATGTGGCAACATAACAGCTGTCGAAAATTTGTGGTAAATTCCATTATAAATCGTTTTAATACTTTTCATGTTCACACTAAACAGACAGCTTGAAGGAAAAACTTACTTGTGTAAACATTAATCTCTCTGTTTTATATTCCTACATTTACTCCTACATATGTATTTTTTATTCAATATCTTGTCGAGTTTATAGCCTCCACCCATTCATTTAAATCAATTTAAAAACCATCTGTCACTTAACTTAAAAATGCAATAAATTGTCTGCTTAACAGGGGTCGCTCGAAACACATATATATATATACACATACAGCTTTAACAATGCATTGTTATAGTCATTAACAATAATTGCAGTATTTATATATTTATTTAAAGAATTTTTCTTTCTTTAATTTGAACGGATAAAGTATCAGTTAAATTTTGATTATATAAGAAAAAGGTCTATTAGAAAATAATTAAGCGTGATTAAAACTTGATGCAAAAAATTTAATTTTTAAAAAATCAATTTTTTTAACTGAAATTGTAGTTATTTGACAACAGAAAAAAAATAAAAAGGATGTTTGTTTCTCATGTAGTGTGTGTGTTAAAAATTTTTTCCCTAATGCCGAGTATAATAATTTTCTTTGAATGTCTTTGAATGATTTTCTCTTACGAAGCTGTTATGGCAATTAGGCTATGCTCGATTTATATATAAATATAATTTTTGGTAAAAATATTAAAATTTTAAGTTTTATTTTCACCTAAATAAATTCAAAACTTTAATATATTCTTTTTTGCCAGATCCTCGGTTCCCTTCCCACATATTTTCATTATGGTTGTAACATAAAAATGTCTTAACTGAAAAATACAAGTAGTTTTCCAACACAATTACATATAAGAAAGAAACTAACAAAAAGAAAAAAAGATTATATTGACCCGCTATAGTCAATGGTTCAAGAGGAAGTCGTAAAATAACAAACGCTTTGAATTGGAAATGGAAACAAAAGATGCGCATAAATCAAACAAACGTGTCAAAGGCTAAAATATGCAATTAGTGAAATAAAAAGACAGAGACTACAATTATGAATGGCGGTTGCAAATGAATGTGAAACAACCGACGAAAGAATGAAAGTTAAATGAAAATAAATAAGCTGAAAGGGAAGTAGGATCTTGTTTTTGCTTTTGTGCTCTTAACCTTCAACCATCGTTCCTCAACCGAAATTAAAAAGGTTTGATTGTTTACGGTAGCTTACAACATACCATTTCGTTATCCATTTTTAGCGATTTCACTAAGCGATTAAAGTTCGTTTTTAAGCCATATGGAATGTTGCACAAAATGAAGAAAAGTTTAATATAATTTGAAATGGTCTTAAGTAATGGTATTTGGTTTAAAATCTCTTTAAGTTGATCAAAAAATTCTCAATTGCATCTTAAGTTTAGCTGATATACTTGTAGTTTAAAAAATAAAATTTTCCTTCCATAGAAAACATATTTTTGCTACAAAATACGAAGACTATAGCAAATGATCTATCTTTGTAATTTAATCTAACTTATTAAGGTCATTGTTTCTATTGCGGCTAATTTGCTCTAGTGTTTTACTTTATTTTTGCTTTTGTTTTGCTTGCGGACACCCACACAATCTTCGCCCGCCAATTGCTTAATTACATTTCCTGTTTTGCTTTTATTTCGAAAACATTTTATGCAAGTAGTACCACGAACATTTTACGAGCACATCTCGCTTTTGTTTTTGTATATGCAACTATATATATATATATATATATTCCTGTGTATAATTATTTCTTCGCATTTATCTTGGCCTTGAGGTGCTATATATCTTTGCCAGCTCCTTCACTACTGTGTATGAAATCGTGTTACGTATACGCCCAGTGTCCACGGCGTTTGTCGTTTGTCGTTTGTTGTTAGTTGTTGTGCGAGGCGAAAGGTAGACAGCAGGATATTGTCAACGAGTGAGAATGAAAACAAAAGTCAATGAAATTGTACATAAACTAAGAAGGGATGTGAAACGTAAACAGAACACCAGGTGGTGAAACCAAATAAGAACCATAAAATATGTTCGTGAAGTACTGAAGAGTTTGGAAATAAGTCATAACTTTAATTTTGCTGATAACAAGTGCTACAAAAAAGTTCTACAATTTCTTTATATAGTAGTTGTTTTAAAGTTGGACTATAAAAGGTGATTTTTTTCATCAAAACAAAATCTCGTTGGAATTAGCACCAGCTAATTCTAGGTCTCTAATCAGACCATGATCCACTGTGTGGCCTGCCAGAGAAATATTTTAGGCTCTTCTCATGAGGCTAGTCCTCATTAGGTAACATAAAAGGGAAATATTATATATATTTTATTGTAAACTTTGGTAGCAATAAAAACAACATATTCTGCTAAAATTTCATTTGAAATTATTTACTCAATATCTACCCATTTTACTCATACGCCTTGGCTCAGTTAATTGAAATTACTTGCAAAAAATTTTTAGCTGAGTCAAACAGTATGAAAACCCATTCATATAAAATTAAGTGATATCCTATGAATACATATCCGCTATATAATTTGAATCGAGTTTATATAAGTTAAGGGGGTATTCTGGTCTAGAGGCATGATTTTTAGGTATTTTTTAAAGTGCTGTATAAAATAGGCAGTTAATATTTTTTCCATCCATTTTTTTATATGTTATTTATTAACCTTTTAAGAGTACAGAAAAAAATTAAAAACTTTTTTTTTTCAAAATCCAAAATTTTAGCAGCCGATGAAGTGGGGGGTCTCGAAAAATTGGCAGGTGGCCATACCCATGATTTCGTCCCTTCCAGTGATTTAAATTGAAAAAAATAAAAAGATTATTAATCTAAATGAATGTCGCTAGGTCATGAACTAGGGACAAGTTAAAAAAATTTTTTTGATAAAATGGCGACTGTTTGAAAAAAAACATAATTTTTGGACCATTTTTTTGACTTTCTCAAATTTTTTATAAATACTAAATTTTGGAATTTGGGGATGGGGCTAGTTCATGGCCGAGAGGAGTTTATGAGGAAGATTCCCTGAAAATTTCAAGTCAATCGGTTTAGTAAAACTTGAGATATCATGGGTATCAGGTTGAAAAAGACAGTTTCGAGAAAAACGCGTTTAAAGTTTTGCCCGCCGTTCGTTTCGTTTGAATGCCGCGCCAGCAAAATGCCTATATCTCCGAAAATAGTTCGAATTTTCAAAAATCCTCTCGTGCACACATTCTTGAATAGTTAAACTTTGAAAATATGAAGAAAAAAAATTGATTTCTTGAAATTTCTAGACCAGAATACCCCCTTAAAATTAAAAGCCACTACTTTAAGCATATAATGTTTCGGAACATGATATGCAAATATGTGATGTAATATAAACCAGTAGTTTAGCATCGCGTGTTGCACTTTCTAAGGTAGTTTCTGTTAAGTGACTCTTTAGGAATCTCTTTAAGGAATCTATTATGGAATTAATCGTTGATTGGCTTTTATATTTATTTTATTTTAGCTAGACACCTTACTGAGGTATTATAAGTTATGGAAGAAACATTATTTTTTCGAACATTCGGCTTGCATAAAGTTTCGAAAAATATGTTCAGTTATTTGAAAACTAAACACTGGTTTAATCTCATCTTATTGAAAACTTTCTATTTTTCTTTTCATATCCGCTCCGATAACAAAACCCGAGATGCTTCCAGCATAAACCTTCATTCACACTTAGAAGTTACAATATCACTTTCAACGCTCTTCACTCTTCCATTTCACATAGTTTTTAAGAATTTTATCGTTTTCTAAATTTGTTAGAAGTACATATTATACATATGTATGTACGTTTATTCATCAATGACGCTACAAGCATTAAGTTTTCTTCATTGCATTACATTTCAAACCTCGCTTTTGTTAATGTTTTCCAATTAAAATGGTATTAAAATTTATTTTTGACTGGCAAGTAGCTACGAGCATGCATATGCATGTAGTGTGCCCACTTTACCAACATTTGGCTTTCTTACATGGGCACAGCTGCTCCTTTTTGCACGTTTTTCCATTTAATCCCCTCACACAATCTCAACTGACGTTTATCAGATTACTCTTTAAATTTTACTTTACTAGACTAATTACGAGGTTGTAATAATTTCAGCTGCGTGATATTGCACATTTGCAGCAAAAAACTAAGATAGCTTAGAATTCCTTTGCGGAATATGAAAATTGTGAAAGGAAGTAAATTGAATTTGGGTGCTTTTGCATGTTATTATCTTTGGTGGAATTTTTCCTCATAGAATGGATTTTTGGTACATTTTAAATTTTCTTAATATATTTCAATTTGCTAATTTGGTTTGCAGTATTTGCCAACTTCCCAGCTTAGAAGGTTATTTTTTTTTCTCCTAGTCGAATCGCTAAGTCAACGAGCACACATGTAAGAAAACAGAAAGTAAGGAGTTAATGTTCTAACCAAATTATCAAATATACGAGCTGTAGCGTTTACATGGGTTACCTCGAGCAAAAAACGGCCCATTTTCAAAGAAGAAGAACTAAGAGTTGACAATAAGGATCAGTAATACTGCAATAACTGGTTACATAAATTTTATAAGAAATGTGTATTTTGTTAGTAATTAATTATGATTTTGCACACTTTCTCCCATACATTCTCTATCCACTAAATAACATCAATTTGATTTTGGGTTAAGAATTTTTACACTCAACTATTAATCACTCATTCAGTTTTTTGCTAAATAAATTTTCTGCCTTCACATATATATAAGCCTTAAGTAGAACTGAATGCATCACATATAATCAGAGTACTTCATTCGTTGAAGAATAATAAAAAAATCTTTCGTTGAAGTCGCTTGATAAGTTAATTAACCTAACTACTCCAGTGTGCTGGTTTAACTTCTGTTATCTTCTTCAGCTCATTATTTGCTACCCCAAAAAGCTCTGAAACACACATATTATTCAGATTTTCTTAAAACGATAGCGAAGAAAATAATAAAAAATATTGGTGCTTTGAGTACTTGCCTTGCTTTAAAGTATTAACATATCCTACTGAGTATTTATATCTTCCGTTTGCTATTTGCTTTACTAAATAAATGGCATCTACTATAAATGTGGACAAATCTCGTCTACACAAATATCTAAAACACACATGTGTGCAACAAAAAATGTGTGCGGCATGTAACCAAAGTCAATTTGCATAATTGCTGAATTTGCCACTTTGTTTTCTTTTTTTATAAAGTTCACAGCTTCGCCTTTCAGTGGCACATTCCGCTTCGGCGAACTTAATGGAAATTATTTACATACTTGTGGTTCGACATGGAAGTTATTTGCTAAGCGCATTCCCTTTATCATTTGTGGGTGTGTGATATAAAATATAAATATATATAATAAAGTCAAATTCTTCTTGCAAATTTTCTGAGCAATTCCCTAAATATAGATCTGATTTGCTTTTATTAGTAAATTGATATCATTATACCCTGAACAAGGTAACTTAAGTTTTGCCACGATATCTGTAACACCCAAAAGGAAACATCAGCGACCCTATAAATAATATAAATAAATGATCAGCATGACGAGCGAAGTCGATTTAGCCATATACTTCTGTCTTTCCATCTGTTCTTCCGTCTGTGCATACGAAATAGTCACTCACATTTTGAGATATCGATCTAAATTTTGCACTCGCCCTTTTCTCACCAAGAAGCTGCTCATTTATCCGAACGGCCGATATCGGACTACTATAACATATAACTGACTTAAAAACTGAACGATCGGAATCAAGTGCTTGTATGGACATTTTTTTTAGTTGAAAAGATAGTTTCATCACATTTGGCATGGGTTATTGTCCGAAGCAACGATGAAATCTTCGAAGAAATTGTTCAGATCGATAGTTTGTATTTGTGTAGGTTATTAAAGCTTTCGATGCAACCGAAGTGACCATATTTTCTTGTTTTATTTTTCAATTAACGAAACTGGTTTTTACCAAGACGTTTCTTTAAAAATTAAAAATATCCAATTATTCACAAAGTTTTGTTTATGGTATTTAACCTTAATACTAATTCAACCCGCTAACACATTGTTTAGTAATTGATTTTGATATACTTTTTTCCACGCAAGATGTAAGGCCCAATAGCCAATTAACTCAAACATAATTCGGTCGCTTGATATTTTCATCAAGACAACATCTATCATTCGAAAGACATACTTGTATGCTGCCCATCGATCATATGGCAATAAATAGTAAAAGCGAAAAAAAGCAACTTGTGAACAAAAAAATATTAAAAAGGAGAGTTTTGCAATAAAAGGCTTTTGTTCGGCGATATGGTCGCCTCTTTCGGTTGATACAAGCAGAATATGCATTATATTGTCAGTAAAGAGATTTTTTTTTCGACTTTTTTATGGAAGATGCAGCGTAGTGCAAGTGGCTCATGACAATACTGTTAATAGCTATAAATCTTTAGTGGTGAGATTCTTCAATCGTATTGTAAATTTGAATGAACTTGAATAGAAGAAAAGAGATACAAAAATTGAATATGTTTTCTCTGCGTATACTATCAAATGTTACTTATACGCCAAGGTGTGGACAAGATTGTTAAAATATATATCTATTTGTTTAAAAATTGGAAAATACATATATTTAAAAACAATTATCTATATACTTATTGCAATATTTGACATTAAAATACAAAATATTTTAGATATGTCCAGGACTTATTGTTTCTAATTTATTGAATAAAGTCTACGTTGCAGTTAAGCAAGTGAATAACTGTTGTCGGCACTTGGCTAAGTGCGATTCTGCAAATATATGGTACACATATTTGTTGGCAACTGTCATCCTGTCACACTTGTTAGCGCAATAAAGTTGTGTGACGCTGTTAGCAAAGAATAATATAAAAGCTGAAAAATGCACTGTTGCTGCTGCGAATGAAAATGTTTAACTGAATATGTATATAGATATATATATTTATATATTTATGTCAAGTTATATGTAACATTGTCACATGTTGCTTTACCATGTTCAGCATGTCGTTAGTTAAGGGGATATTTTTAAATGTTTCATACATTTAAATTTTAATGGCAACTCCTCTAAATTGTTGTAATATTGCCATTTTTTTAGAAGAATTGTGTTACGAATAACTTTAGCGGTATGTGAAGAAAAGTAAAGTCAAAATATTAGTGTTAGATTATATAGGTAGGGTAGGTACTTTTTTAGTTAATTTTGTATTCCGTGAATAATATTATATTCAAGGTCAAAGTACTTTATCGCAATATAAATCATTAGTTAGAATGTAAACGTGCAAACAATAAATAAAGATGATAGCATAATTTCTTCAGCACAACAACGGAAACTTTAGGGGGCAAAAAACAATAAACTTGGGTAACAACGGATAGCCTAATACATACGTGTGTATAGTATATATAATAGTAAATAACTGGTAATATAAACAATAAGTATACAAAAAACAAATTGGCATTTGTTCAGCACAATATAAAAAAAATGTTGTGTTGTGCCATTTTGTTTAGTTTGGTATTGTTATGTACGAGGTGTGCTCAAAAGAAAAGTTGTATTTTGAATTTTTTTTTAAGTACTTATTTATTTATCAATATCTTATTTGTCCCTTCAAAGTAGTCCCCCTCGGATATAATACACTTGTACCAACGCTTTCTTCAATCCTCGAACCACTTTTGAAATGCGCTTTTCGGTATGTCCATCAGCGCAAAACGCTTTCTTTTCATTGACTTCTTCAGTTTCGGGAATAGGAAAATGTTGCAGGGAGCCAAATCTGGTGAATACTGTGGAAGAAGCATGATCACGAATAAGCATTGATATGTGAGCTGGTGCATTAGGAATTTTGGAACAAAATCCGCTGTTTCATGTCCAAAACATCCGATAAATTGAATGGTAGGAGCCGATTGATATGCCAACATCCTTAGCAACTTCCTTAATAGTGATTCGATGATTTTCAAGTACAATCTTTTTTACTGTTTCGATGTTTTCTTCGCTTGTTGACGTGATCGCACTTCAAGGATGCTCAGTGTCATCAACATCTTCACGGTAAAGCGCTTGTACCACTTATAAATACTTTTTTTTCAAGGGCCTTGGTGCACTTTATTAAATTTTTTAACGCAAAATTTAAAACATATTCTTTGATCCCGTCAAAAATCGAAGGGCACACAAAAACGTGACTAACCTTTTCTGTTGACAAAAACAAACTACTAATCGAAATTTGCTCCTAATGTAAGCACATGATAAGTATATGTGTCCGATTATAAAAAAAAACAAAATATCGTTAATCGAATGTACACAGCCAGCGAAAAGTCAAAATTCACCTTTTCCTTTGAACACACCTCGTATATAATGTAACGCGTATTCTACAACTACTTTGGAAATATAAATATGTACACATATTCCAAGCATTCATATATTTTTGTTCTTTTTCCTTTTGTTTTGTCTTTTTCTGGCACTCTTACCAACAAAATATGCTTTATTTTTAGCACTTTATATTACTTCTTCTTCGCGGGGTGACCTCGGTTAAAAGAAATGTGACAAAATTAATTAAAATTTCAACCCGCGCACATTATACTTATAATATACATACTTATCTAAAAACATGTTTAGCTAACGAGACCTTCAACTGTCGTTCACACATGTCTACGCGTGTTGGAAATTCATCAAATTAAAACAGTTTGGGTGGTCGTCAAATGCGTCGTTGCTAGCAATTTAATGGCGAAGCCCTTAAAATGTGTGATGTGCTTATATTATATATATTTAAGTGCATATGTATGTGCATGAAACCATTTGAATATTCAATGCGCTCGCCTTTGTACATCTTTCCTATTAAAAATATCAAAATAAACTCGCCGGTTTTAACTAGCTTTACCTGCGAAGTAATTTTATAAAAGTATATACTATACGCGTACACAGTAACATATATGGAACTAATGTGGGACAGTCATGGAATTACTTTTTAGTCTAACAACAGACTCTAATCTTCGCTGCCGCAGCTTTTTGGCATTAAACTGTAAACTCAACCTGATAATCTTATGATAATGATGTTGATTATACTTTGTTTGTGCTTACTGGTTATGCAGAATAAATTGTTGTTGTTGCCTTTTTTCCAATAAAAATGTTCAACCAAAAAAAAAAAAATTTAAGAGATAAATTTATTATAAAAACGTGTGTCGCTTAAAAAGGATCAAAAAGTAAAATTAAATAAGGTTAAAAATCAAAATTTTTTTAAAGCATTAAAATTTACACATTAAAATTTGTAAAAGGTATATTCCTGAAAACCTTTAAATATTTAGTTGCACTAAAGCACGCTAATGCATTTAGTTTATGAGTATTTTCGCCAACGGTGATTCCTAGTCTGTAAAAAGTTTGGTAGTTAAATATTCAAACGTTGGTTGATTAGTTAAAGTTTGAGTGCTAAAAACTCAAAAATGCCCCGGGTCTCGGCTTATAGATTTTTTCGTTACACTTTTATAGCCAGCATGCGTATATGTGTGTATATACCGTTGAATATCAAAATATGTTTTTTCAAGTTTCAAATGAAATGCTTTGATTGCGGGAAATTGCTGATTGTGTGCGCTAAAGCAATGTTATGCAATTTGGTTTTGGATTTGGTTTCTGAGTAAAACGTATGCTGTATCTCAATAAGTTCTTTTCGTGGTATAGCTGTTATGTTATCCTTTTTTAGTGATTTATATATAATAACTAAACGTATAAATATGTGTACAATTAACGTAAGTAAAATTTCGTGGAATTTCCTCTTTAGTAAATATAAAAATTATTGGAATATGTATATACAGGGTTTTCCAATAAGAGTGATATGATTTAAAAAAAAAGAAACACACCGATTGTTAAGGAAATTCAAATGTTTTTTATTTAATGTAAAGTACAATCGATACAATAACATTATGAATTTAACATCATTCAAGTGAACTGCACGACTTCTTTTGCAGGAACGAATTCGATGAACCCAATTTTCGAGTACTTTTTCCACTAAATCAAGTCGTATGTCATGATAGTAACGGTGTCACCCGCTTCATTTCGAAAGAAGTACGGACCGATGATTCCACCAGACCAAACACCGTACAAAACTGTCAATTAAGGTGAATGTAATAGTTGTTCATAAATAATTTGTGGATTTTCTTTGCACCAGAATCGACAGTTTTGTTCATTGGAGAAGATAATTTTATTTAAAAATAAATGCAATTGGCGAACGATTATTTTGATAATAAAATTAAATAATATGTAAACGTTGCTCTTGCGTATATCCTTCCATGATAAAATTGTAAACAGTCCTGAATACAATGAAGAAAAATTACAGATCATGACATATTAACAATGACAAAATTTTTTTTAGAGGCGCCCACACAGTTAAAATTTTTATTTCGTAAACAATTTTTGATAAGTGTTCTAGAAACTGTGGAAAGTCCTCTTTATAGCCAATTAAAAGTTATCAACTTAAAAGAAATTTTTGTGGTCATTATTGGAGTTTTAAAAAAAAGTCTTAAACGACAACATGTCCTTAATCGTTGAAATAAATTTTGAGTCGAAAACCGTCATATTCGGTAATTTTTATATAAATGTAAGGAGTTTAAACAAAAATTATTTTTTCTTGTCCAAAAAAAAATTTTAATTCGAAATTTGCTTTTGAACTGAGTGGGCCTCTAGATGTTAAAAAAATGTTTTTTCGCTCCACCCTAATGTAGATTAATATAGATATGCATTACAAATATGTGTAAGTATCACCAAGTAATCATCCTATAGCGGCAAGGTTGTCCTCAGTTCCGGTGTTTTCCGGTGACCGAAATCTCTCTTATTTCCCTTAGACTCACTATCAGTAAACATTTAGATAGTTTTTATTTTGCTCAAAGAGAAAAACACACACCGTATACATAAAAAGTGGGTTTTGGTTACAGAATTTCATATTCTGTTTGCAATTTTATTAGTCCATTTTGGACTTATGTTTACTTAAGCCTTATACCTAAGTGCATTTACATATGTTCACTTTAACGCACCTGTGCGCATAATTTGTGATAATCCGTTGGCTTAAATAGTTGCTAGAATTTCATAGCATTGTTGGTATAAGCTCTCGCGGCACTTTATGCACTGCTTATTCACACTCATGTTTATTGCTGAACTTTCAGCTACACTATTACTACACCACAAAACTGCAACTATATGCTAACTAGCAAAGTATACGGTCATGTCAGGCCAAATGGAGGACTGGAAAGCGCTTTGGTAATGTTTTTACTACTCACATGGTCCTCATTGGACCCTCGCTGCCGGAATATGTCCGCATCTACTACCGGATCTACTCGTGTTTTATGGCAAACCATTGAAAAGTTTTCAACATCATACATATGTGTGTGTTTGAGCGTGTGTATGTGAGGCTTATCTACGCACTTTGCAGAGTGCAGTTCCGTTTAGAGCTTGCTTGGCAAAAAAGTAATTGGCCGCAGCATGATGCACTTACCTAAGTACATGAGTATATAGGTATATGTGGTATATGCATACGAGGCCATATACTGCTACATTTGTATACAAATGTTTAACCATAATCATGTTGTGACCTCAATGCTTAGTTAGTTTACTTTCCAAGTATGCTGTATCAACTTCGAATAAACGCAGTTTGCTTACTTAATTGCAATCACTGTTGCTC
This sequence comes from Bactrocera oleae, assembly GCF_001188975.3. Taxonomy (NCBI): domain Eukaryota; kingdom Metazoa; phylum Arthropoda; class Insecta; order Diptera; family Tephritidae; genus Bactrocera; species Bactrocera oleae. The sequence continues at coordinate 1,122,433 of NW_021677886.1, read as the reverse complement.
GTTACTTTTTCTTTTGCTACTGCCTATATAAGTTTAGAAAATTCTAGTGTAATGCGGCCGAGATTTTGGAAAGATATATTATTTATCGTTAAAATAAAATTGAGAAGACGAAGAAGACGCCTAATATGTTAAATATTTATATATTTTAATAAACATTTATATTTGAACATTTAACTTTCAGCCGGTCTTCTTATTATCATTTAACGAGCTCCTCATCTGGAGAACTAAATTTAAAATACATGTATGTTGCAATTCAATTAAACTCAAGCTGTGCTATTATTTTTACATAACAGCGCGTTATTACTGGAAAACTTTTGAAAAATCTAATAGCTGTTACAAATATATTGAATATACACAAATTATAGCAGATTTGGGAACTCATGATAATATTATTTAGTAATAATTTTTAATCTTTTTTTAATACCAAAATAATATGTTTATTACTAGGGCAGTACACACTAGCGTAATTGTTAGTAAATTCATTCAAATACCATTTTCTGTTCTGAGTTGACAATCTTCATAAATTTTCATTGAAGAGTGTATTAAATAATTCTTAAATATATTATATATAAAGACTCAACATTAACCACAATGTATATTAAATACTTCAAATTTATGATAAATGGTGGTTCTAATGCGTTGACAATAATCTAAATTTTACAAATTCCGAGATTTGATACAAAATTTTAGTTGTTTTTACTACAACAAAACTAATTTTAGATTTATTACTTACTCTTATGAGTATGACAAAATGTTGCAATATTTTGCCTTTAATAGGTTTTTAAACTTTTTTCTCGAATATTTAAATATTTGATTTATATAGCTTCAAAGGGGAGACAACTCTTCTCTTATAAACATTGAATTACACCCAACTCCAAAGACTCACCTTACCAGCCTATAAGATAATAATTTTTGATAGGTTGTGTTGAGTTTTAAACAATATTTTGTATTCGTTCTTAACTTTTTTAAAGAAGTATTAAAGGATAATATCTTTTAAAGCACTTTCACTTGTATTTTCCACTCTCCATCGTTACTTGCAAAATAAATGTTTATAAAACTTTTACAAAAGTTTCTCACATTAAATTATCTGTCTTGCATTACTTTCTTTACACTTTCGCCCACCACATGTGGCGGTCTTTGCTGGCGGGTAAGCAGCATCCCAGTTAGAAGCCTGAACAAAGAAATAATTTTAACAAATTTTAGAGCAAAAAAAATTTCACTTTTCTGTGATCTCTACTTGTCCTGTAACTTTCTTAATACAAAGCGGTGTAAAATTTCCAGTAAACTCTTTCAATGTCAAGTTTCGAGAAGTAACTGCACATGACATGTACATTGAAATACTTCAAAGTATGCATTTATAAGTGGTTGTATGTTTATAAAAGTTTATGTGGTGAACAAGTGACTACATTGTTTTACCTTTCCACATTTTTTGCAGTGCTGAATTACAGAGACTGCAGACATATAACCAAAGTATTTGAGTGTATGTGCTCTTTCTTATCAATCTAATCACAATTATTAGCGCCAAAACGCTAGACGGTCAAGCGCCGGTAAATTTTTCCAAGTAATTTAATCTGATTGAATCTTGTGGTAGACCATACCACAAGAAATGCAATCGTTGTTTGCACTGCTATGACGACTTACAAAACTGCTGAGTATAAGTAGTTGTCAGTATTCTTCACACTCTTGAATTTACACTCAACTCAACTCTAAAATAATTTCTGTAATTTCGCCAAGCTTGAGTGGCATGTCCGTCACTTGCAAGCAGTGATTTCATTTTCACGCACAAGGGCTTGGCTGCAGAGAAAACTCCTATAACAATTCTATTTACACACTATGTAATCGCAGTTGGTCGCAGTACAAATTTGTATTACAAGGTTATTAACGCTCTATGTAGTCGAAAGGCGTCAGTCTGGCTTAAACTCTACAAAAGCTGAAATGTAGCATGTTAATTTTAATGTATTATAGTATGACATTAAAATTTTCACTGTCAAATACACAATTATGTACTCAAGTACAATTCTACAAAACACATTTAAGAAATGGTACGTGGACTTTCTGAATTCGTTGAATGATTTCAAATACCATATAAGAGATTGAATTGATTTTAGCCCAGCGATAATTTTTTTTGGTCCCCGGTTAAGTTTTATCTCGCTGAATGCAGGATTTTAAGATGATACTGAACGATGAAAGGATTGTTAAGAGAAAACTTTCATACTATTTGTCATATGGTAGTAGACTTGAAACATGCATGTATATTACAACTTATGACCTTTTTTTACTTCATGCAAGTATTAAGGCCTTACCTGATTTAATAAACTGGATATTTTTAAACATCTCTTCGCTAACCACATAGACATTTTCTACAACATGCTGTTGTTGTTGTTTTTGAAATTTAATTTAAATTATTATTTAAATTGTCACCTGTCACAAATTTTTGCTCTAACTTTTTACACGTACATAAATTGGTCTGTAAATATTTTTACAATGTGTAATATCAGTTTCTTCTAAAACAATTTACAAGATTTAACAGTTAATCATTCCTCACCCCGTCACTAACGTTCACACAGTTTTCAAATTTAAATTCCAGTCTATGCTGGACTTAACAGATTATTTTTGTAGCAGTCTCTAACAATGTGGTATATGCAAGTCGACAAAGTGCTGGAGTTTATACATGCCCATGTAAAGCGGAAAATATTCAAAATCGGCAGCATCAACGCGATTTGTTTATGAACTTAAGTTAAAGACAACACCGAGGTGGACATGTGTATACATTTTAACCTGCTTCCGACATATGTAAGTACTATATATTTATATTAACGTATGGTGAGGTAGGCGCTGTTTTTTTTTTTTGTTTGCTGCGAAAATATTAATATATTGAAAAAGAACACTTCGCTTCGTATATTCTTGTCTAATGCGTTTTGTCTTGAATGCATTGAGCTGTCTTTGGATATCGTTGTATATGTTACATAAGACATATTACACATACACACAAAAGTAGACGAGGGTTAGTATTATTTGGGATTATATTACCATATCATATTGCAATAGAATCATTTATAAAATATTTACTTGTATAAGCCGAGTTATGTTCCGAAAAATTTGTTATTCTCAATATATTATATATTAATTCTACAACACACGTTTTAAGTTATGTAATATTCAATTTCTTGCTAATGTTGGCCCAAAAAGGATCAAAAGCATTTTCCTGTATTCCTCAATTATCGATTACTTTGTATGAAATTGGCTTTCAACAGGCTTTTAGTTTACATGTCAACGGTTGAATGCTTATGTTTACTGAGCCAACGAAACAAAAAACCTTTATTAATATTTTTGCTTTTATTTCAAACTGTTCTATATATCTACGTACATATATATGTACCCGATATGTAGTAAAAAATATGGGAAATAATTTCTAGATGTTTTCTTGAACGCAACTAAAATGAATCTCAGCGCTTGGGTAGCTATTAATAAAGTTTTTTTTTTATATTTTCACAAAATGTTCAGCAGAGAGTTTATTATTGTAGTTTTTTCTAATAATAATTGTTGACAATAATTTGTTTTCCGTACTCTTTTCCAATGCATTATGATAATGGATTTGCTTCTTATTATTCTAAGCAAAATTACAATTTTCGAAGCAACTACTGCCGAGTAACCGACAACACTGTAGAATATGTGATTGGACACATATGCACTCGAGTGTACATGTAAGAGGGATAGAAGAGTGACAGTCCTTTTATTTGTTCTGCTACCTACTAATCTCTAGCCATAGACTATGTTCATAAGTTTAAAGCAAACTTCATTGCCTTATTGCTGCGCTGCTCTAAGCTGGAGACACGGTATTTTTGTACTGAATCCAGTTGTACTTGTACTAAAACTGCATCAGCAATATTGCTTACTCATACTCTGTAAATTCGTCCAAGCGTGTAGGTTTTTATGTTCAATTTACACCTCCCCTCTGTCTTTACATTGTTGTTCTGCCATGGCACCCCAACAGCCATCGAATGGGTGTAGCTGAGTTCACAATGCCATTCTTGTTGACGCTGTAAGTTTGTTTCCACTATACAGTTACAGCTTGCGTGAAAGGAAAATTTTTTTTTTGGCCTCTTTTATAGGAACTTCTTCTCGAGTTTGTGGCACCCTTTCAAGCATTAAAAGTAATTTCGCAGCAATTTCTCACAGCATAAATTGTGCATACCGACATAAATCGCCAGCTTAAAACGGTTCCCGTTTCCGGTTCTTAGATATTATTTGGTAATTGAAAAAATAAAATTTAATTTCTTCTACTGGAAAATAACTAATGGAAGAATATTATGCATCTTATTTATCAAACAGAAGGATGGAGTAGACAATGCAATTCAAGTGGAAATAGTTGATAATTTCTTTGTTTTTGCAAAACAACAGCTGTAATAGCTTGCTATTAAAATATGAAAAACTAAACATTATAGAAAAGGGGTTTTAAGTGAATGCAGAAATTGGATTATTACCAAATTTGCTGAATATGAATATAAGAGTAATTTGCAATCATTCAAAAATACTAAAAATTCAGAAAGACTAGAAATATTGTGAAAAATGTAACATAAACATTTTGATTTTATTTATTTTCGATGGAAAATTCATATTTCACGTCTCTTTCATATAGAATTTCTTCAGAACTTCTCTAGGTAGTTAGTAAAATATTTCTTTAAAAATAAATGCAACCATATGCGAATATTTACTGTGTGTGTGCGAGCATGTTTTTGAGCATGTTCTTGAGAATGTTTATGATATTTTTTTATCCGGATATTGGAATTTACTTTCTTAGTCTTTTCGGCGAAAAGCCTTAGCAAAGAACATTTTCATTTCACTTGAATTTTTAGTTTGGAAAGTTTATCTTTATTTTACATGCATTGCAAATCTTGAATTGCCATCGAAAAATTCAATGATAATAACACTCGGGTCAAATAGTAAATAGTTGTACTTTGAATAGTAAATATTTTTATATTGAGAAAATTTTAACAACTATTATATATAAATTTATAATTCAACAGCTTTAGAGTATGAATAAAATTAATTTTTTCCAAAAAAAAGTATGCATGCCTAAGTTATTACATTTTCTAGTTGAAGTTTAATTGAATTGAGATTGTATGCAATTTTTTCGAGCAATATGTATCAACAACGCTAAATGAAAACGCATTATAGAGGATACTTTGTTTTAGTGAAAACAACTTTGGTTCGTATGATTCGAGTTTACTCACACTTACCATAAAAATCCACATTTGGCATAGAAGTCAGATTGGACAGTCTTTCTATGAGAATAAGTTTTTTTTACGAACCATACGTTCAAGTGCTATAGACCTGAGTATCGTTAGATGGGCTTGTGTTTCTGTCTATTTTCATAGTTATAGACTTTTTATATTATTTAGTTATTTTTATTTTCCCTTTTCTTAATCTTTGGCCATCTAAAAACATTTTTTATTTACATTCAGAGTTGTTTTCCTTTTATAGACCAATCAGCAGCAATTTCTATTGCATAAATTTAAAAACGATGTGTTATCCAGTTGACTTATTGTTTTCGCCAGGTGTGAAGCTAGTACTAAATATAACTTCTTAATTAATATTAAAAGCATGAAATAAATTAATCAACTGTCTGACATGATAATTATAGAACACAAATAGCATGCCCTAGACTACTTCAATTACATTTTCAGCGAAATTTATCTTAATTTAGCACACTAATTGTTTCTATTGCCCTAATTAATTATTTTTTTTATTTAGGGGAGATACGCCCACACTTTTTTCGCTCGTAAATTGCTATTCTTTTTTGTCTTATTTACACATGTTACATGAATCGCTTATAATGTGGGTCAAGTATTGTTGACTTTTCTCGTGCGGTTAATGAATTTCTATTGCGTATACGCCTAGTGACCCCGGCGATGACAGTACACGCTTGTAGTTGTCGTTCACTGTTAGGTGTTTCACGTAACGCATTTTATGCATGGAAGGGAGCCGTAAACAGATAATAACAAACAATAAACTTGCAGAAATCACATATAAATAAAAAATCAGTTGTAATAAGAGGGAAAATTAAAATACGAAACCACAAGAACGAATCTAAAACAAGCATCGCTGCCAACAATTTCGAAAGAGAAAGGCTAAAATAAACTTTTCATTCTTAAACGCTGGAAGCACAATAAGATTTTCATTTGTTTTTAAGTATTTGAATGTGTATATTTTGAGTAAGACTTTTAGCTAGATGCCTTAGGTTGGGCATGTTCACATGAACTTTTCTGCTGTAAAATAATTTTCAGGAGCAACATGGAAAAGTTATAATGGCATAGCATGGCAAGAAACTCGCAAAAACTTCTTAAGGCAATTGTTATAAGTGCACACATACAAGGATTTGCTTATCCACTTACTATTGGTATATATAATATATTAGTATAGCGATGAGGCGTATTGCAAAATTTAACTGATTTTGACTATAACTGAATTTTGACAATTTTTTGAATAAACGATTTTCCACTTGAATAACAAAAAAATTAAATGCTGGAAGGCATATTTACCATATATAAACATGCATGCCTACTTTCCTTAAGACTTGTGTTTTTTTAAAAACAAATATTTTATTTAGGGAACTCTACAAACATAAAATCTTCACAAATTTAAAGAAACAGTTTAGCTTTTCATATACAAAAACTTAATGTTTTCGGCAAATGCAATCCATGTTATATTACAATGCTGACATAAAATAATTTCGACTCAACTGATGCTGATGTTTATTCTGCAAATCCGTGTTTTCCAATTTAAAAGAAAAAATACCAATAACTAGCATTAATTCGATACTATTAATATAGCATTCAACGAGCGCAAGTTCTAGTTTTAGAGTGAATTTTTGTAGAAAGGATTCGATCGGAATATTCCTTACTTTTATCAAGTAACTTAAGATGGCTATCCCATTAAATAATATCAACCAAATAAAAACATTTATCTTACTTGAATTATTACAATGCCGAAACTGCATTTTATTAAAACAAAAGCTTATTATTTGGCACCCCGTGTCCTCATATTTATTTCTTATTTTCTACGGCAAGTGCATAATAATTAGAAGCATTTCGAACTCCAAGTGAAATAATTGCACGATGGCCATCGAAACAGCAGCGGCGATCAAAAATACAAAGCAATAAAGCGAATAATCATAATAATGAAGACAAAGCCGCTCAATACTTGTATTCAAAGTACTAATGAGAAGTGTAGGCAACATCTGGTAAGTAATAATCAGCCGACAGTTCTCGACTTTCATATAATACAGTTTGCTGGTGTTAAATTAACTTTGAGAATATTCGTTAATTCAGTCAGGCATTTCGAAATCAAATCAGCGGCTGTAGCTCTTTTTGTATTACAAATATTCAAAGAATATATTTAATTTTTCTGCATTTGTTGGGTTAGAGGGACAAATATCGAAATTATATATTTACGTTTCATTAAATGCTACTGAATCGTTACTTATGACTGAATTCTGTAAGCTGCACACTGCATATTAATTGGATTAAATGAGAATGAAAAAAGTATGAGTAACAGCTCACGTGAAAGAAAAACCGAAACAAATTTAAATTTACAATTGAGTTAATTTGATTACTTTCTTTCAAAAATTAGAAACATATTCTATATTCGCTGTAAATATAAACAGCATTTAGGTCTTAGCTATAGAAAACATTAAAACGCTTAGATGTGCATCCATATTAATACACTATTACATTTGTAAGTTGCCGCTTAGATACTGGATATATTCTTTGTAAAGTAATCGCAAAAATATTTGATTTCTCCAAGTAATAATTTCAAGGTTCTAATTAAGGTAGTGCCCCTGCCGTAAATTTGTATGCGTGACATGTGGGCACTTATTGGTTGTCCGATACATTTGCTTGTGGTTTGATTAGTTGTGGTCACTAAAATGTGGTTATTATATCGCTACAAATAATTTGGCTCACTTATAAGCGCATGCTACTTCTGACAATGCGGTTAGAACGCTTTAATTACTTATCTTGTTACTTAATATTGTGCTCAATTACCAAAGGTTTACAAATTAAATGAATCAATTAATGTAGACAAATGTTCATGCAATGTTTCAACTGACATTCTCTTATGTAATCATGTAACTGTTCGTTTGAGTTTGTATGAACATCGATTAACAGCTGTCAAGTTGAGTCTAGGGGCGTTAGAGTAATAAATCAATTCGCGTCAGTACTTGAAATGTAAATACAAATTTCAATTATTGAATATATTAATATTGTAGCGAGAAAGAAGTTTTAAAATTAGTAACTTTTAAAAATTTCAGAAAACTTTATTATTTTGCTATGGTTTAGGTTTTAATAACAAGCTTGAGTTGTGTAAGAAGTGTATCTATGATCTATTCCATAAAATTATATTTTTTCGAACAAGAAGCGCTTACATATTTAAACGATATATAACAGTCTTGTTTTTCAGTTTAAAAAAGCTATTGTAGAATAATTACAGTATTACATTTACTACATGTGTATTGGATTATATAAAAAGAAGGTTTTACTTTATTTATTTGTATTGAATATCCTGGAAAAAATATGTATTTCATTTTGTTATCAATATATATAGGTATATATAAATAGATAGGAAATGTATATTACATGATCAAAGCAGTATTTGCATAGTCCACACAAATATTTCCCAAACGCATAAATCAACAAACCTTAACAATTGAATTAGTAATTAGTGCAAATATTATTCAAGGCACACGGTAAACATCAACATTTAGGGCATTAGGTTGAACTTGTGGAACACATATACGTACGTACAGTAATATATACACACATATATGCGTTCATACAATCGTATTTAGGTTATATTTGTTTTTTTGTCCATATTCTGAGCGCCTACAATATGCTGGTCTTTCTTTAGCTTAGTCGTATGTTACATCTAAACAATTGCTTGCAGTTTGCTCAAATAAACTTAATTACGATTTCGGGTCAGTGTTGTATATATTTTGTCCGCTATTTCGGCTTGTGCGTAATAATTAAACACAGTGCAATAAATATTATTACATTAAGTACAGTAAAACTCTTTTATTGTTTTTATGTTGAAAATTGCTCAACTCTGTATAAAAATAACAGTATTACTGATTTTATAAAATAACCAAAATAAAATCCAAAAATATAAATTGGTGACTAATCCTTTGCTTTGTATTTCATGAGCCATTTGGCAAAATAAGCAAATCGAGTTTCGATACTATGATACTTGAACTATTTTGAACTTAATTTATATACTTTTAATATTATTTACTTTTTTTCTTCCTTGAATTTTGTAAAAACCACACACTTTTCGTGGAATCACGAGTATTACAGATTGAGTGCCAATTAAGCTGTTACTATATACAATAGGGTGTCCGTTATTTCCCAAATTGATCTCTGTAGCTCCCCTACAATAGTAGTAAGTTGAGCTCTTAATTTTAAATAACATAGGTCTTTCGTACTTTCTGCAATTAAGTCTTTCTTTGATGACTTATTGAATATATGATATGAATTATTTTTATAGGAAATTGAATGCTCTACAAAAACTTTCTGTGACATATCGAAGGTCAAAGTCGAACTAATATTTGCATCAAGTGTACTGTATTCATATAGTACACCATGTCGTTTGAGTAACATATAATTTAAAAGGCACTTGCATGAATGCTCAATTGTCATTTGATGTATAACTTTAACTGAGTTTAACTTTTAAACGAAAGATTTAATGAAAAAAGTTATTAAGGCTTTTTTTATAGAGTACTACATTTGATAATAGAATATCACTTTCTTAAAGCTGTAAATTGAATTTCTTAATGCAAAATATCAAGTAATCGCATGTTGCATATATTAGAAAAGAAAATTAATTTGGGCACCGCCTAAACTAAAAATTAAGACCTTGTTCACCTTGCACCCTTATTTTTATTGCTAAAACTTTAACTTCAGGGGACGTTTGCAAAACAACAATTAACTTGGAAAATAACGGACACCCTAATATACAAACAAATATTTTATCGGTAGCTCATTAAAAGTTCTAAACGTAGGTGGACCACAACATTGTAAAGAGATTTATAACTATGCTTTAAACCGCATACTTTTTTTAAGTTTATCAGAAATTAAAATTAAATATATAAATACATGCTTCGTTATAAGAATAATTGTGTACGATAATCGAGTCGGATTGTTGGATTGTTATAACAAACTATGTATGTTAATAAAATCAATGGGGAAGAAAATGTATAAAAGTATTAGCATTAGTGCTATTTACATTATTTACATAATTTATGATTATTTTCGATATTTCTCTGCTCTGTCTATAAAAAAATCGTATGTTCTTTAACTACATACTTAGAACGATAAGCTAAAACTCACTTACATTCATATTTAACATTACATTTTATACAAATGAAAGCAGAACAGTGTGAACTTGTGAACTTGTGTGTACTTATTGCTTATATATTATGATATATTTATGGCGCAATTCTGCTTAACACTTTATTTTATCGTTCTTCATAGCATTTCGTCTAGCCAGCATATAAAGTTCATTGCCAGTTTATTGGCAGGTTAAATCATATTTATTACTAGATGATTGGATTACTAAATATTATTACCACAAGTTAAATGCACGTGTGAAATAGAAAAGATAAGTTTGAGTGAGATTCTCATAAAGTTACTGGGCAACAGTCAATCTACTGCTAAAAAGCTCAGATGAATTTTGTAATTTGATTTTTACAAAATTTTTCAAATAGAATCCTAACAATATTATAAACCACCACTTATGCCCTCGGTGGTATATGTTTTAATGAAATTAAACTCTTAATAATATAATACATATATCATAATATTTTCATTCTATAATTTTTAATGCAATTTCCGAATGAATTGTATTAATATCCGCGAATGCTCCGGTTTTTATGCCCATATTTGTTTGCTATGTTACTTGTTCGCCGGAGCGAGTTTGTTTAGTTACAAAATGAAAGAGCTTTTGCATATTTTCAATGTCATTGGATGACAGATTAATCTACCACATTTCTTAGAAGTAATTAAAAAATTGTGCTTATAAAAAGGTAATTGTTGTGTAAAGTTTTTCTTAAAAAAAAAATTCATTGGTTCATTAATAACATTTGTTTCCTTATCCGCACATCACAAGGTTATGATAAAATTTATTAAAAATTCATGTTCTATTGAAACTGCTCTGAAATAATTTTGAAGCATCTTACTTACGCTGGAATGTAGCCATAGTGTATAGTTATAGGTAAATCAGTTCTGTACATTTTTTTCTAATTAAATTATATAGTACGTTGCCTCGAGCTGCCTTCCTTCTCGCTACATTATGTTGTCATCCATTTTGCTTTTTATTTACGCCCACCAATTATTATAGATTTCTGCAAATGATTAGATTATTGAGTAGGCAGTCAAACGCTCTTTATGTGAATACATTTCCTGCTTTGATTGCTTAACGGAAACTATATACACCATAGTATAGCAATATAGTATAGAAGTTCATATTAAAGAAAAATAATGAGGGTTAGATTCGTGGCTTCACCGAATTAGTATTGCACAACTAATCAATTTACCATTGGCTTGATTATGATAGATGAGTCTTCGTAGTAGGGTGGGACGCAATTGCTTGAAAAGAAACTCAAAATAGCAGACACAGCTAATTTACAAATTGGAATAGGTGGAAGCTATAAATGTAAATATCGGGTTTTACAATAGGGGTGATATCATCATGGGGTGATATATCAAGTGTCGTTTCGGTCATTTGTAATATGTCATAATTTCTCTTTTTTTCCATTGTATTCAGTAATGTTTATAATTTTATCATGTAAGGATATACGCAAGAACAACGTTTACAAATGATTCAATTTTATTATCGAATTCCAATTGCATTTTTTAATAAAATCATCTTCTCTGATGCGGCTCACTTTAATCTGAGCGGTGCAGTAAATAAACAAAGCTGTCGATTCTGGTGCGAAGTAAATTCACAAATTATTCATGAACAATTATTACATTCACCAAAATTGACAGTTTGGTATGGTTTTTGGTCTGGTGGAATCATCGGTCCCTGCATTTTTCGAAATGAAGCTAGTGACACCATTACTGTCAATGGAGCGTAGTATAGATCGATGATCACCAACTTTTTATATTGGCAATTGGAAGAAGTTGATCTTGACAACATCTGGTTCCAACCAGACGGGGCTACATGCCACACAGCACTAGCAACCGAATTATTGCGAGAAAAGTTTGGCGATTTGAAAATTTGAAGAAATTGTGGCATTAAATGGCCTTCAAGAAGTTGTTGTTAACACCATTAGACTACTTCTTGTGGGGATATTTGAAGTCATTGATCTTAAGCAATATACCAGACCCTCTTGAAACTTAAGAAGTCAATATTGAACGTTCACGACTTGATTTAGTGAAAAATTACTCCAAAATTGGGTTCATCGAATTCGTTCCTGAAGAAGTCGTGGAGACTTTGTGTTATTATTTTTTGGGCAAGAGCTTTATCAATCGTTATGGCAATTCTTATCTCTATCTAGAGAAACCAAGTAACAGTTTTCGATTATTATTTTCAATTAACTAACAATACTATACAGAATTTATTGAGGTATTATACCTGTAACATACTTAACCTACGGCAATTTATTGCAAAAAACATCTGCCACTTCTTTATTAGTGATACGAATGAAATAACGTGCATTTTTTTTTTTTTTTTATTACATAAACAACCTCTTATAAGTACTGGCAGCTAACCTCGTTAAACTGTCTCAGTGAGTCGTATATATTATTATCGAATAATTTTCATTGCTTTTTTCAAATGAAACACCCATCCCCTAGCCTGTATATTGACTGCGTGAAGTGGGGGATAAGAGTTTGATCTTTAAGAAAGAAACGATAAAAAACAAAACCAAATGAAAATGTACAACGAAAGTGCATGCAGTAAAAAATCACATATTATGTAATAAGTAGCGTAAATACATATGTATTAGCATATTTGATTACACGTGTTAAACTTTATTTTCTCTTTTAAAAGCAAAACCGTATCTTATGTGCATCGATAAACTTGCTGCCGCTTCTCACTTTTACATCATTTCTTGTTGTGATTTCTACATCATTTTATATAAAATATTGTATATATATAAGGGAATATTTATTATATGTGTATATTGTTATACTATGTTATATATTTCCACATATATCATAGAACTTTTAGACAGCAAGTAAATAGTGACAACATCAGCATGGGACCAATAAAATTATACTATTTGTATAAACTCAAACAAGTGCTTTTATACATATACTTTATAATGTGCGTGTGCTATCCACATATCTCTAAACGAAAAAAGTATAATGTTAATATGGTCATTAATTTATAAAAGCTCGAAAGATATTTGCATCTATGATTTCTGACTTCTACTGTGTCCACATGGTCAACTCGGAGGTTTTATTTCAACTTTTCAGTAGAACTGTATTTTAACTGTTTATATTACTACAATGGAGCTTGGCATTTTGTAAAAATTGTGAAAAAAATTTCATGTAAGTTAAAATTTTAATTTTCTTTTCGTTATTATAATCTTACTTATCTATTGGTATATCACTATTTATACGTAAATTAAAGAAATATACAATTATTCAATATTAGTAAACTCACGTGGATGGTAATAGCTAGAATTTAACGAAATATTTGAAAATCACTATAGTTCAAACTAATTGGGTGGTATTATATAATAACTGTTAAATATTTAACGGCACAAATAATTCATCTAAAAGTATCTAATACTGTGTAAGCCATGTTTGTTAGTATTTTCATGATTCATTTTATATAAGTATTTTGTTTAAAGATTCCACTCATTAAAATCATACTTTATATACACATAATACATATAGACATGCACTTGTGATATATGTAGTGTCCTCTAGGCGTATACGCAACCCTGCTTGTTGACCGTTGGAATACCGTTATTAAGATTTGTGATTTTAAACTGCACCTATATTGGTTATATTTGAGAGTAAGGCTAATATAAATTTTAGTGTTGTTGTGCAGCTCTCTTTGTCACCAATGCACATCGCTCATTTACCAACTTGCTAATTTAATTAAGTAATGTCTGAAGATTATGGCAGCATTAATATTGTGTGCATGAAATATTAATTTCTATGGCAATACTCGATGTATCGATGATGTACAGAATATTTAAAATATGTTAATAAAACAATTAGGTAATGGCTAAAAGAATTCTACAAGATGTTTCTATGAACATAATAAGAAATATACCAAACTGTTCCAAGGGAGCTTATTTTTATTATTTAAGGTATACAAAATCTTAAACAGAAGATTAGAAAACTTTTTTCAAAAACTTCCTATGTTTTCAAAGTCCAAGATTTAAGCTGGTTCAATTCACCAATATTCGACATTTTAAATTTGTGTAGTAGCACTTGCTTGTTTTGTGTAAATACTACCTGGGAAGTAATAAGCAGACCAACACACACGCACAAAATACTTCCTTTTGTATAAATCTCTTTTTCTTCTCAATTTTCGTGCATTCCACGGTATGTCTTCTGTCTTAATTCTCATCAGAGTCTATAAAATGTAAATCAAATGAAATCACTGCTTTGTTCATCTTCAAATTATTATGAGGCAAATTCAAACTTTATAAGATTTCTGCACATTTTTAAGATAGAGGCATTTCAATGGTGTCTGGCACCCGCCGCGTATACGCAACATTCCTAATCGGATTATCTCTTGGTGGCAGCAAATGTTCTTTGTATTTTTCCAGGTGTCTTTTAAATACATATATATGTACATACACACCTTTTATCAAATTGTCGTTTTATGGCTTCTAATTTTTAGAAATTTTGTAGAAACAAGAACTGTTGGCAGCTGTTATGATCATTTTCTGTTCTTAATCTATCTTAAAAAGAAATTAAGTACAAAATCTTTTTATACTTTTTTAAATACTGATTAGAGAGGTTTATTAATTTATATTAATATTCTTAGTTCCAATTCAAAGCTTACAAATATATTTAATAATATTCTTAAAAATCATTAACATAATTTTAAAACGCTGCAGGGGCCCTAATTTCATTAAACTGTTACGTGGATCATTGGCATAGATATTCTGAAAATATAATATACACAACATATAATATATAAATTCCTTATGCAAATTTAGTCTTAAACAGAGCTTTGAAACTTAATGCAAAGCACATCGAATTATATATGCTTTGCAAAAACGGGGATAACGCACAAAAATCTTTAAGAAACGTAGAAATATCTAAAGAATAAAAATACAAACATTTGTAAAGTAAATATTTTCGAGAAAGGATCTGTGACGAACCAAAAACCAGAACAAAGAAACTTTTATAGTCAGCCATAGTTTAAGCCAAATCTTATTTTATAGAACGGTACTCAAATTATTAATATTAATTTATATATAATTTCAACAGTAGCTTAATGTCTAGCAGGTGTTTAGATAAATAGCCATTTATTTAAAATATTGCCGACCTTGTTTGCGATGGTAAAACTTTATAGCTTTATTTAGTTTCCCTCCTTTCAAGAACTTACTTTGACTAGCTAAAGTTCTCTTCTACTTGTTAAAATAAATTGAAAGTAAAAAGTACAATCTTAACTGTAGATCGCAAACAATATTATACAAATACAAGAAAATAGTTTAAAACCGTAATTTGGAATACATTTTTTTTAGTATTTCAGTTAAAAACCTTTTCTCTCTTTAAATTGATGAATCATATATATTGTCCTTAAACCACAACCAGCAAAAAATCATGTATTTATTGAAAATTAAATCTGTTTTTAATTTATGAGCCACCCATACATACTAGCCATGTCAGTGCTTCCTGAAAAGTGAATATGTTAGTCAAATTCTCCGTATCCTTTCAACACATTGGTTTTTAAGTACGTATATATGAAATATATACACACTTCTTTGTTTGCAACGTACATAGGAGGCATGAGTAAAAACACATGTTGTTTTGTTCGCACATGTTTTACGGTTTTCTCAATTTATTTAATGTTATTTCACGCAAAGAGGCATAAAATGAGCTGTGTTATGCTCAACTACTTGTTGCTGGATTTTTCATATATTTTTGCGTACACATATGGTAAATATATTTTTATAGCGAGTCACCAACCGTTAACGAAATGAATATATTAAGAATTCTATTAAAGTCAAAAAAGTTTTTTTTTTAACACGCTTATATTAGCTTGGGTTGTATGTATGCATGTGATGGAATCCTAGAGCTCCATTTTCACTGGTTTCCAGAAGTTATTTTAATTATTTTAAAGGTAATGATTTAATGTTTTTATCTTCCAAATCACTACGAACTGTCAAAATCACGTCCTCCCTATTGGTAAACGCTGTGTATAGAGATTATTACATGGCCGCAGAATAATTTTGAAGGGAAACTTCTTTGCGGTCGTTGGGCTGTAATTCCAGATCGAATGAAATGAAAAGGCGACAGGAAAAGGGAGGGGTGGCGCGCGTGGTGGGCCAGTCGGACGGATGGAGACATGGGAGAGAAAAGAAAACGCGACAGATTCGGAGTAATGTTAATGTTAATGTTAATGTTAATGTTAATGTTAATGTTAATGTTAATGTTAATGTTAATGTTAATGTTAATGTTAATGTTAATGTTAATGTTAATGTTAATGTTAATGTTAATGTTAATGTTAATGTTAATGTTAATGTTAATGTTAATGTTAATGTTAATGTTAATGTTGATGTTAATGTTAATATAAATGTTAATGTTAATGTTAATGTTAATGTTAATGTTAATATAAATGTTAATGTTAATGTTAATGTTAATGTTAATGTTAATATTAATGTTAATGTTAATGTTATTGTTAATGTTAATGTTAATGTTAATGTTAATGTTATTGTTAATGTTAATGTTTATGTTTATGTTTATGTTAATGTTAATGTTAATGTTAATGTTAATGTTAATGTTAA
>NW_021677886.1:1048119-1105445 GCF_001188975.3 Bactrocera oleae | reverse complement strand
TGTTAATGTTAATGTTACTGTTAATGTTAATGTTAATGTTAATGTTAATGTTTATGTTTATGTTAATGTTAATGTTAATGTTAATGTTACTGTTAATGTTAATGTTACTGTTAATGTTAATGTTAATGTTAATGTTAATGTTTATGTTTATGTTTATGTTTATGTTTATGTTTATGTTAATGTTAATGTTAATGTTAATGTTAATTCTCTCATTAATCTCCCTAAATTCACAAAGTTTACGGGCTGACGCAGTAGACTTGACGGACACAGTAGTCCAATGAGCAAATATCTTATTATTGTCGGTAAAATGGATAAACAATGCAGAAGCCATTCAAACGTCCCAATGTAAGAGCTCTTTTTTTGTACAAACCATCACAAATGTACAATATTTTTCTGTGGTTCTCAAGCTCTTAAAAATACCCGAAGAGTGATATGACATTTTTCGCTTTTTACAACAAATATTTGGTTGATGGTTTGAACTTAGTCTGACAGCTAGGCGAAACAGTGTATAAGTGGAGGCATAAATGAAATTGTAGGCTTGGAGTTGAACGTGTTAGATCTATTTTTCAGTAAATTGGTCTGCAGCTATATGTAGAAGGGCAAATACGGTGCATTGCTAGTCCATAGCCTGGCTAAGTTAACATAGCTCTCATAAATAATCCTGCATGTATATGTGAATTCCTTAATTAAAGTATATATTTTATATTTGGTATTAAAACTTTGCCATAAATTTTCTGCTTATGCTCCATTACTGTTTTCGTAAACATTTTACTTGCCTTTAATGTTGCTCTCAACTCACTCGTACACGAAATTAAAATTTTTTTCGAGCCAAATGCCTTCGTAGCGCTTTAAAAACTTACAAAAATGTAAAAACGTTATGCAGCATTTGCTTTTCATATATTTCTATTTGCTTGGCTAGCCATGCTGAAAACAGGCAACAATCTTTGTCAGTTTACTTTGCCATAAGAACGGACCATTTTTACTTTCCGTTAAAATGTTGCAAAATTTGTAGAGGAATTTGCAAGTGAACAAACTTCACCCA
Source organism: Bactrocera oleae (assembly GCF_001188975.3). NCBI lineage: Eukaryota > Metazoa > Arthropoda > Insecta > Diptera > Tephritidae > Bactrocera > Bactrocera oleae. The sequence goes on along the minus strand of NW_021677886.1, from coordinate 1,104,403 downwards.
CTGAAAAGATGGGAAATATGTACAAGTACAAGTATATACATGTATTTGTGTGAGAGGTGTGAGAAAAATTTTTGCTGGATCATTATTATAAAAATCGTATATTTTCATACTTCAAAATTTGTCAATAAATTGTATTGCCTTTAACTTAAATATACAATATTTTAGACAGATTTCCATATTCAACTTTCTAAAGTAATAAAGGTAATTAATTTTCGACTGGCATTGACGAATGAGTTTTGGAGGCTAATTACGTATGAGTTTCCTTTCCATCTGCCGCCATAATTGATTAGAAACCACTATCTAACATGTGTGCGTAATTTATTATACCTAAATTCTATTTTCGTTAACATGGCTTTATAATAAAGTTAAGAGTTAATAAACGAACTTAGTTTTGTGCTTACTTACTTTCTTCTATTTCTAATTAAATATTAATGTGGTTCTTATTCTTTTTTCAAATCCACCTGTTACACATTGTTGGCAATTAATGATCTTACGTGAAATAATAATATAAATGTTGCTTTTAATACCGTGTTGAACTTTTCCTTTGTAGTTAAAACGCAATATTTGTATTTTAGTATTATTTTGCTTTGAGTTATCTAAATTGTATGCCAATAAATAAAATAAAAAATTTCCTTTGGTTAGTTGAAATTCAGTAATACATCGAGCACATACGCATAGAACTACAAGTACTACTGTTCTCTATTTTCCAACTTCCAAAACCAAATTGTATTTGCATATTCCGAAGAGAAATCTAACGCTATAAGAGAAACCTTCAAATAATAAAACTGCAATTTAAATAAATTAGCTTGAAGCAATATTCCGGTATTCATACACACATATATTTCTCGAACAAACACATATACATATTCGTCATATACTTGTACAACATGCAAACATGCAATGATAAATGCTTGACATATTGCAAAGTACAAGAAGCGAAAAGAGACTTTGGTCAACCACAAACACCCTGTCAGCAATTTGCCTTTAATTGCTAGCGCTGAGAAAGTGGAAAAGAGGAAATGCCACAAAACTGTGAAAACTATTAAAATGTAAAAAAAAGTCAGCAAATTTTCGAACTATGCAAATAAAACGCGGTTACTTGCCACTAATACGGTATTGCACATATACACTTTCATCTTTCATGGCACGCCACAAGCTATGATCCATTTCAAGGTTCCTTACTTTTTTAAAGAAAAAACGACAAAGAAGTTAATTTAAATGGGGAATGTTTATTATCATTTAAAATAGCATTCTTTGGCATTTATTTTTTGAAGATTAACTCTTTCAAATATTAACATAATTTTTAAAGAAATATGGACCGATTGTTGCACCGGCCCACAAACCACACCAAACCGTTGTTTTTTCTGGATGAAATGGCAGCTCTTAATGTCTGCAGGTTGCTCTTCGTACCAAATACAGAAATTTTGCTTGTTTATCATTTTATTACATAGCAATTAAGCCAGAAATGGTCCTTATCGCTGAAAAAAATTTGGCTCGAAAACATCGGATCTTCTTGGAACTTTTCAAAAGCCCATAGAGCGAAGCGCTGTAACTTGGGAAATTCGAGCGGCTTCAGTTTGTGCACAAGCTGTATTTTCTACGCTTTTTATTTAAGATTTCGGCATAAAATGCCCCAAGTCGTTCCATATGTCAGTCCGAGTTGCTGCGAACGGCGCAAAATTGACTCTCCATGGTCTTCGTGTACACTCTCAGCTGCGGCCGCTATATTTACATCAAGTTGAGCGAAACATATTCTTAACAGAACTTGAATTTTCGTAATAATGTGGAACAATTTGTAAACGTTGTTCAGGTGTAGATCTTTCCACGATGAAATGCCAAAGAATATTGAAGAAAAAATAACATAACAGCTTGACACGACTCAAGCGTGATCTGTCAAAAAAAGGCTATTGAAAAAATTACCTCTACTTGCATCATCCGTTTGTACGTGTGTTACAGACGTCGTCTTGCATTTAGTGTTGAATCTTTCGATAAAATTAATGTTAATATCAATTAATTACTATAGGAAGTTTAATTTGAGAGTTACTGCTAACATACAATTAATAATGATAATGTGACAAAATAACTCTACCCAGAAATAAAAAAAGTATTTAGTATCTCAACAAATAAAAGCACTCAGGTAGAAGCCATCCGAAATATGCAGCAGCTAACGTAGTGTGAAATTAAAAAGCATGCAAACCAGGAGGTTCAGATCATTAAACATACACCTTGTCACCGAAATCTGCTTCCGCTTATGTGAATTTGATTTTACTAGCATCCAAAGAATAAATTAAAATATTTCGTCTTGCGTGACAAAGAGAAAAATAGATAGCTGACCTACAGCCTCTGGAATATTATTTCTTATCTAAAAACGCACAAGCACCAGACGCCTTCGCTTTCTATATGCAAAAACTTGAGTTATGAGGTGCAAAGTAGTGTTGCGTGTATGTTTTTATGGATTTATTACATAAAATGCAAATAAGTTTATATGAATATATATGCAAAAGCAGGCACGTGTTACAATTTATTTTTAATCACTGGTGGTGCTTTTTTGCTTACATTATATGATTTGACAACTTTGACGTTTAAGTGATAGCACAGAAACACTGAGAATATTGTGCAAATATCACTTTAAGAAATCTAGCCATCTATTTATGCTTTAAGTTTATCTATGTCATATACTTTTCCGTATATAAATATGCACTCACTTGGTTTCGATTTTTTGTATTGCTGTATATATATTGTGACCAGAAAATTTCCGAAAATTGTAAATAAAACGAAAAATTTTGAATCTTCATCAATATTTATTTTGTAGCCTTCAAATCATATTTATTTTGTAGCCTCTTTTTCAAATCATCGAAACATGCCTTGTAGGCGCTGTCCGGAATCGCCTACAGTTCCCTCTGCGAGTTGTCTTTTGCGGTCTCAATCGAGTGGAAACGGCTTCAGCGGAGTGGTAACTTGAGTTTTGGAAACAAAAAAAGTCACATTAGGCCAAATCCAGTAAATACGGTGGTTGATCGATGGTATTGAACAATATTATTTATTATATATTATATATTTTTGGTCTTAAAATCGTTGCAACTTCAGCTCTTTTGGTGCGTCTCATGCCCAAATTATCGGTCAAAATCAAACGAGCTGCTTCACTGCCGATATTTAGCTGACGTGCTATCTCTCTAATACTCCCATGATGATTTTTGAGCACGATTTCCTTCACCTTCTTTTTATATTATCGTCAGTAGTAGACGTCGCAGGACGCCCGGAATGAGGCACGTCTTCAACGGTTTCTCGACCATCCTTGTAGGCTTTGTAACAGTCGTAGACTTTGGTTTTCGATAGAATAGATTCACCATTAGTCTTTTCTAACATTGGCAACGATTCTGCGTACGAAATTTGGTTCGGAACACAAAATTTGATGTTGCAAACAAACTGGTTAACAGATCGCGCTGATTCTTGGCATAGTAATTATAGACAGTGCTACCAACTTAGCACAAAAAATGTGCTGAAAAATATTCAGTGCGGCAGTTTAAATGACAATTTCCGGAAACTCTCTGGTCCCAGTGTACATATACTTAATATTGACGACAATCGACTGATTGAGCAGTTTGCAAACTTCTCACAAATGGCGGTAAACTTTTCTCTATTTGTTTGCCACAGTTGCGTTAATCAATATACCACTATTAGTTAGCGAATATTAAATGTATGTTGGATGTTGAATATTCCAACATAATATATAGAATATAATATAGTGAAGCAATAGCGAATGTTTGCGGTTATTCTGATAGTCATTACCATAGACTTGTGCTGACCAAGGAAATGTCTTACAAAGCTAATCCATCAGTTCCCGTAAAAACTGTCCTACTTCTTTATCTCTCTATTAATTTGGATTAAAAATTTTCTGAAACCATTTTTGAAGCTTCGTTAAAATTACCAAGAAAATCTTAGTGAACAATTCTCTTTATTTGCATTTGCGCCTTGTTTGCTTGACAGAAATCATTAATATGTCTCTAAAGTGATAGAAATATTGTATTTGAACTTCAAATTTAAATTTAAATTATTTCACTGGTTGGGTAGCTCCTCTGGAGTGTTCATATGTATTTATGTTCTAAGCTTTTAGAAAAATTCTGCTTTATTGTAGGTATGCTTACCATTATTTTATACAAAATTTCTAAAAGTTGAGGCTGAGAAACCTCAATCGGGGTTTTTTTTGAAATATTAATATTATTTCTTATGCTTTGTTGTAAAAATTTGGTTAGTATTTTTGGCGTCAAATTAATTGCAAATATTATTAGTTCATTGAACTCTTAAATGGGTAAATCACAAGCCAAAAATATCTAATTCGTAAAGTATCCCTACGGAAAACTAAATGTAAACTCCTTAGTCAAAACTTTTCATTTAGCATACACTTAATAGACACTACCAAGTAGGCTTGTGATTCAAAAATACTGGTTCATTGTCGAATAAAATAAGCTTGAGTGGATCACATTCAAATTTGACGTACTTTACAACGAAAGTGTGAAATTCATACGGGCAGTATTAGACATTGCAATCAAACTTATCTCTGGTGTTTAAACAGCTGCTGCAATAAAAGCATTGCTCTTGCTACCGTTGCTGGCTTAACTCGGGTAAGCACCACTCTGATATGCACTGTCTCTGGGCTGTTTAATATTGTTTCGGTTATCATTGGGATTTAGCACCAAAATTCGTATCAGATTGAGACTGTTCACTTATATGTGATGGGGTTACTTATTCAATACACAGTTTTGGGCCTTAAGACTTTTATTTTAAATCCTTTCAAAATTTATTAATTTCGTTCTCCTACTTATACATAAATTAAGTGATTTAATTTCTGTAATGTGTATTACATTTTACACTCTTTTTCTTACCTAAAACGATGACAAGAACTTGCCACGCATTCCTTTTTTCTTGGTAATTTTTTACACAGTCGGGTATCTACACAAATATCTGCAAGTATGTGTTAAAAAGCAGTAACACTTTATTACATAATAAGCATGAAAATCCTTTAGACATAATATATGTATATTCAGTTAGGAAAATATTTGTAAAAAGAAATGTGCAGAAATTGTGGTCTCTTCCAGATTAGTCACAGCTGGTATAAACGAAAAACCTTTTAACCGAGAACATTAAATTAGTTTTAACAATATTTGCGTACACAATGGGCACTTAGTTGTCAACAAAAAATTCGCCTTTTCTTACTTCATTTTAAAGTGTTTGAATATGAATTTTTGTTATGTTTAGTACAAATTTTTCTATCCACAGTATTTGAAGGCTCAAGGTTCAATGTAAAACTTATGCATTATTCTTGTTATTTAATTATTCCAGACTATTATTTGTTCGATAGCCAATATATAAGAGTAAAATAAAATTAAAAAAACTAAAACCAAATAGGATTTTAGAACTACTTAAGTCTAAATTTAATCAGACTATACGACTGCAAAGAAAACCAAACAATACAGTTCTATTACGCTTTGTGGTTACTTTGTACGAATTTGAGCTATAAATTTACATTTAAATTAAGTGGAATTTGCACTTTGTCTAGCATTCTGTGGATTTTATTCAATGTTTACAAATACACAGCAGATTTCACCTGTAGTCCCCAATTCTTTCACAGATTACAAGAATTAGAGTAAATAAAAATGTGTGATATTAGGCTGGGTTATGTGTAAACGTAGTTTTGTTATCAGTTTCCGTTATATTATTTAAGATTAAATACCCAGACTTGGTATGTCAGTTGTTGACGTATTCACAGTACGACTTTAAGATTTAGGAACATTTGTGTTATATGCACATATTATATATAAAATCTGACCATATTATTATATTTATTCCAGATTTGTTTTTTGTTAACATTTTACAATCAGATTTTATGTGCATGCTTTAATATTTGGATTAAAAAAGTTATTTTTCAAACTATTTTAAATCATTTTTTGTTAAAAATAGTAAGTTGTAGTAGATGAGATCGACATTTATTCATGTGTAAATTAGTAATTTTTTGGTGGTGCAACTAACTCAAAATATTAAAAAATGTATTTACCGGTCTATGGTTTTGCACGTGTGTTGTTAGGTTTTTGCTTTTATCTTTCCATAGTCAATTTAAAAATACATAAATATCCATTATCATAGAGCTTTTGTAGTGATGCGATATGCTCACATCATCAGCCTTCAAATTGTATGTGTATGTTGTGAAAGCTTAATACTGCTCTACAACATTTTTAGAAAATGTTTGACTTGAACTTTATAGTTAACTAGTTAAAGTATTTATTTTTATATAAAAAACATTGCTTTTATGCGACTATTCATGCAGTCACGGATAACATTATTTGTTTAGGGCTCTGTCGCCATGAAAGTTTAACAATTTTTACGACGAAGGTTATCAAAAAACTAGTCATCATATTTATGGGAAATATCGAACTTGTGTCAATTTATAAAGTCTACTTTATTTATAAATTATATTCGAGTAAAATTTGTATTTACTTGGACGGTAATTCCAGATTTCTTAAACTATATTGAAGTTACTTATCCTTTTCGCTTAATCTTTTGACCCAACAGAAAATGTTTATTAAATACACAAAGTCGATTTTTTAATTTTTTTTTATTAAGTGTAGATGTCAAGCCATCTTAAATACCATATTACTAATTTCAATTAATATTTACAATACATATACAAGTATACTACCACATTCAATTTCACTCAAACTTGGTCTAAAATGTCTAATAGTCATTTACTTATGTGATATATAATACATAGTAGGTATATTTGTATTGCATCAAATGCTTCCACGAAATTTATGTGATAAATTCTATAAACTCATGCGTCTAATTTGTGGTCCAATTTCGTGCAACTCACGCCTTAATAGCCATGTAAACAAAACTTGGATTCTGCCTAGGTAAAAATTTAGTTAAGCACATCCTTAAGATTCTGCATTCTACAAAAAAAAAAAAAAAAAAAAAAATTACCCATTCAAAGATATATTATTATATCTAAGTATACCTATATTCAATCTTTCTGAATCATTCTAAATTTCTTAAGTTTATTAAATTAAAAACTAGTATTTTTAGATATTTTTGAACATCTCCGCAGTTCTTTATCTCCTAATTTCCTTTGTATCAATGTCATCAAAATTTGTATACTTATTTTTACGAATATAAAATAATAGCCAACTTATTTTGAATTTGGCAATTTTAATGCTCATTTGGAAATTTCCAAAATTTGACGCGCTCTAAGCAAATAAGACAAGTTCGTTAAACACTTGTATTTATAAATGGGGCTTCAAGAAAAAAATTTTTACCTTCATTGATGCACCTCAGAAATAATCACATATGCAGGTGTTCATTTAACAACAATGTCTAATTCTATTTCTAGTAAATTTTCCTGCAGGAAATTCCACGATTTGTAAACATATTTGTGAATATATTGATAACAACACAAAGCAGTATATATTTGTTCTTTTGCTCTTACACGATTATCAATAAAAAGCGTAATAGCGCCTATAGCGAAGGAAGTACAGTTAATTAATACATATGCTAATTCTCAACAACTATTTGAGTGTACAAGTATTTGTGTATTTTAAGCCACCAGAGTATGCTTCTTGTTATTTTTTTTTCTTAATTGAATATGCTTGTATATATCCGGGAGTATAGGTTTGTTTGCCCACCGTATTAATTTGTGGACTCTAATTTGGATTACTGAAACTTTTGTTTTATGCTTGTGCCTTTTCCTCCTCTTGAACGAACCGAATTTAATTATTAAGTTGCTAAGTGATTTTGGTATTTTTAAAAGTGAATTCAGGCACTCATTAGAGCAGTAATTAAGTGAATAGAACTGGATGTAATTTGTTTAATGAGAACCAACACTTGTATACTATATATTTCACTTCAAAGGTATTTTGGGTTGATACATTTCATCTCTGATTAGTATAGAAAAAAAGTTTTGACGTTAACATTACCCCTCCCATAGTTTTGTATTTTCTTCATTTCCTCACTAAACTTCTTTTTTAACTGTCTGTAATGCAGAACCGTCTGCAAAATTATTCATTCGTATTTCAAGTGAAAACTTGAAGCAATTGTGATGAAGATGCGTCTTAAGGGAATTGCAATATTCAGAATTGCCGCATGATTGTTGCTCACTCTGGCGTATGAGCAACATCTTGTGCTCTGCTTTCAGTAATCATTTGTGCATAATTTATGTCTAAATTTGTGTGCTTGACTAAGCGATGGTGATGACTTATACGTTTAGAAAAAAGTTTTGGAAATCATGACAATTTGAAAATACATGATACATATATATGTGATTCAATCGTTACAAGAAGCGCTTTCACCACTTTACTAAAATTGGCACTAATTTCATTGTAGTGTATGTGATTCCAATTACTTCAGCTGTTAAACTAGTTATTCACATTCATATTTTATTTAAAATTTCACATAAAGTAAACTAAAAACCACAAAAACCTATTTGCAACATAATTAGCCACTGAAACTAACTACACATCTCTTGTTAATATTTCACCACCTACGCACCTACTTTAAATAATAATCCAGCAACGAAATACTAACCAGACTACAGTGATGTGTCTAAAATTGGATTGAAAATACAATTTCAGTTACAATCACATCTTTCTGTGCCAAACATCCTCAATAAATCACTCATATTCGCATTTACAGCGGTCGAACAACCTTCAAAGAGCACTACAATGGCAGGAAATTGTAAATCTGACAAAGTCAACGCCTACGAAAGGCATGTGTGTTACCTCACAATCACTAGGGTGAAGTTAGTTTAAACCTCAGGTAGTTATATTGTAAATTTATTTTTGTGGTTTTGTTTTCATATTGCATTTTGCGCAGGTGAACTTTTAATGTCCTGTGGGAGTGATAAAGTCCTCATCGCTTAAGTTATTGTAAGAGTTGATATATGGATTTGACTGACAAAAGTTGCACTTAACATCAACTTGTTATTACAATTATAATTGTGCAACTATCTATATTATGTCAACTGTATTTTTTTAAACATTTACATAAGCAAAACAATTAAGTATTGATGTAGTGACAAGTGTGCTATCTGAAATCACTAGATCAAACAAGTATTTTGCCTGTAGGAGTGTAAGTGATTGCATAAAAATAATTATTACAGTAATAAAAAGTTTGTACTTGGAACAGCTTTAAAAGCCTGTGCGAACAGGACGTACCTTAGAATTTATTTTTTTTTTTTTCTTACACACTCAATTGTAACAATTTATATTTCGCAAGAATAATTGACACATAATATAATAATAATAATAATTTTATGAAGGTAAGCCTTTTTCCTATTTAGTCTTTGTGCTCTTCATAACTCATAAAAAGCACATAAATTTACCTACACGTATCGTAAAATTTGAAGCTCTATTACATAGGGATTTTGACAGTGTAAATATAAAAGCTTAGTGCTGAAATTTATGACACCAATGATCGGTTTTAAAAATGTGTATGTTGTGAATAAGATAAAGGACATAAAAATAAGTCTGCAAGTTAAATTTTTTTTAGATAGTTCATAGTATATGTTGATTATTGCTATACTATGCATGCTTTTCTATGGTAAACAAGCAAAGAAAGTATCGCTTATTAGCAGGAATTTTTATTTTTATTACGCGCGTTCTTCATTTATCCACACTGTATCAACAAAATCCATGTGTAGTCGTGTAGTGCAGGAAATTATTGCTTATGAATCGTAAACCCGCAACTGCCACAAACCATAAAATTTGTTAGCATCTTTCGCTGAGTGTGTTTGTTAAGCAATCCGCTATTGTGCAAACAAGAGTGTTGCGGTACTTTCACACGTTTTATTGGCTTTTCTTAAAATTTTGCTTATATGTACTTTATCTATGCGCATGCGATTCTTCTGCACGCCACCTTTTTGTTTCTATGGTCGATAATTTATACTAATTTTAAAATGTACTCAGCTGGAGCTTACTTTGTCTTGCAGCTTTCTTCATTTTTTCCAAATTTTCGCCAGTTTTATCGCCATGTGCACTTAGTTTAGGTTACTTGACCTTTTGGGTGTTTAACTAACTTTGACCGCTTTGGAAAGTTTTGCATCTCCAAATAATGAAAATAATGTTCAATTAGTAAAAAATGAATATTAAGAATTTTTTTTCATTTTCAATTTAATAAGTCTGATGCGGGAAAAATTTGAAAATTAACATTTTGTAATAAAATAAATTCGCCGCGTCGTACAGTATGGGGAGCTAAAATTAATTTCACTTGTAATTCAACGAACCCCTTCTGTGAGATAACAATTCGAACGCCAAAATTCCTATACTTGATATGTAAGTTAATTTTTTTTTCGCGTAGAAGTCCAAAAATAAACACCAAATGGTTTTAGGTTTTTATCACCTTTTTTTATTTATTCCAAATAGCAACTGAACAACTTATTCTTACAACTACCCTATATAGCTGTGTAGTTTAGCAAACAAATTGGTGCATTCGAAGTTGGCAATTCGGCGCGTGCAGGAAATTGTGTAATCGCTGTATTTGCATTTTGTATATTTGCATTTTTCAAGAATTTGGCAAGGACAACAAATTTATCAATATAATTGCCGTTAACTTGTACATACATACATATGTATGTAGAGGTATGTGCAGCTATCGGCTGTTATTAGTCATCCATTCTATTAAAACATTCTATGGATGGTTGATGGCGAATGCAAAGTGCTCTCATATACGTTCATATTTGTATTTGCATATATATGTAAGTATATCAATACAATTGCCTAACTAGAACTAAGAATCTTCGTTATGTTTAATTAAAACAACCTTCGTATTGCACATTACGCATTTGTGAGCTCCGTTATAGAATGATAAATTAAAATTTTGGAATTGTAATTTTGCTAAGAATGCATATTTGAAATAACGTGCAAACGTAAAACCCCAGTATGTTTAATTCTGAAGCTTAGCACGAACTAATTGTGAAATTATTCCATTTGCCTAGTATTTTAGTGCAATTATTATAACTAAACGTAGTAGGCCTCTGAAGAGATGGTATTTGTAGTACAGCACACTATCTTATTTGCGTTAATAACAATTATATATTCGTATGTTGTAATCAACTACCACTTTCTAAATGTATATCTTCCCCAAACAAAATTCAAATTCTGGAGACATGTGAAATGTCTTAAATTCAACTAGTTCGAGTGAGAAAAACAAATGATCTTTTCTAATCGGTTATTTGGCCATTTTAAGCACATCATTATTAGTACGTCTTATTTAAACAAACCCAATACCCTGCAAATTTCTTAGAACAAGTTAATTAACAGCTTATCTGATTTATAAGTATTAAGTGAGAAGATATATGCATAAAATTGATTTAGGTGAACTAGAATAATAGCAAGAACTTTCTAAAGTCGAAATAAAAAAAAATCACTTATGGCATTGTGCCAAGAGAAATTAATGAGAAAACAATAGCAATAAATTTTGAATACAAAAGCTTTTGGTGATAATCCTTAAAAGATAATACATATACAAGTATATACATACATGTACATAATATAAGAAAACATCTGACTGTTAGGAATTTATAAGTAATATGTAGTATAAATCTACAATGAAAGGCAAGCTAAAACAATACAGATGGTAATCTTAAGTGTAAAATAAACTTCGACTTTCATTCGTTTTGTGCTGGTATTTTATTTTTTCACTATTTGAAGAGGATACACATCAATATTAGCAATCTTTTTAATATCTATTTCTAAAAATTAGTAGTTTATTATGTTTATATCTGATTATTTTGAAACTTCAAGCTTAATAGATCTACACTGAAAGCAGTAGGTCTAAAATTCTATATTGTTTGGTATTTCATTATCAATAAGAAAATAGCCATTCAATTGCAGTCCACCTATTGTGAAAACTATAAATTTCGTCCGCCCCCTTGTCAGTTGAGCGCGTTGTAATGCCTTTATACGTTTATATTTGTATTGGAAGTAGGTAAATTTTCTACGCAAAGAGCGATCAACCTTCCTTTGATATATTTTTTTGCATAGGCACGAAAGAGTGAATAGAATTTTGATTTTAATTTCAGGTGGAAGCAACTGTGGTTCACGCAACTAACCTTCGTCTAAAAATAACCTTCTGAGCAAGAACATTAAAGAGAAGAGCATTTATGCTTTTGACGCTTTTCCAATTTGTATTAAGTCGTTTATTTTGTGACGGAGCCGTATGCATTTTTATACTCTCGCAACATGTTGCTACAGAGAGTATAATAGTTTTGTTCGCCTAACGATTGTTTGTATCACCTACAACTAATCGAGTTAGATACAGGGTTATATACATATATATAAGTGATCAGGATGAAGAGACGAGTTAAAATCCGTGTGGCTGTCTGTTCGTCCGGTTGGTATTGCAGATGGACGTAATCGGACCACCGCCACGCCCACAAAATGACATTAATCAAAAACAAATAAATTATAACCATAACTAAGCTCCACAATAAGATATAAGACTGTTTTTTGATATACAGGATTACATTAGGGAGGGGCATTTGCAGTTTGAAAATGTTTCAAAAAGTGGGCGTGTTCCTGCACCCTAATAGGTTTAGTGTGCATATCTCCTGAACCGCTGAAACTATAGTAAGAAACTGACTGAGAACAAATTTGTTTAGCACCTCTATCGACAGTGTGAAAACGGGTGACAACCCCGCCCACTGCCCATATAACGGTACTGTTAAAAACTACCCCTAGGTAAGAATATGTGGAAACTAGTGCCTATAGTTGACTTTTTACCGAAAATATTCAGTTACATCCGAAATTAGCCTATCCTTACTTGTTTAGTTTAAAATTTATCGGGAGTTTTACTATTGAAAATGTCATGAAGTTTGATTTTGATTAAAATTTTAGTTTGCGGTTTATTATGTCAAATACTGCTTTCTACTGCCAAACTCTACTTCATTTCACTGCCTTTTGAAAGGTAACTGATAGTTTCCCTCTTCTTTTTTGCGTTACTCATTAATAGTTGTGTATATGTAGAATGTGGTTGCAGTATAATTTAAAAACTGCAACAGTGTAAGGTATGCTAGCACATACTATACATATGTAGTATGTTCCACTGGCTGAACTCTAAAATTTTTGTATATATATAATTAGAGTGACATGATATTGACATTTTCGTAATGCGCTTAGCGGGAATTTTAATGCAATTAAAAGATGTCAAAAGATTACATCAGTTCATGGAAATTATAATATGTAACCTCGTGTGAGTGCAAACATGCATTATGGTTTGACTATATGAGCAGAAATTTTTTAGTTTTTAAATTTTTTTTTTTCTGAAAATCTTTTTTAAAGCAAATCTACTTCTAAAAATAGTGGCGCGTACGCACAGACTGAATGAACCTTTAGATGTAGCAAATACCTGATTGTTATTCAGTGGTTAATGAAATTATTTGTTCCTATTCAAACCCAACAACAATTAAACACAAAATATTTTAAGGACTAGTTTGACCCTACAGATGATAAATGTACTATTTCTAAAAGGCTTTAGGCACTTATGTAACGCTTTAATAAATATTTAAATAACTTTCATAGTTATTCATAATAATATTTCCTGAAAAGACAGTAGCTTAATCACCACAGCTCTGCTCTTTGAATCTCTCGTCTTGCATTTTTCACACTTCAAACACATTCACATTTTGTTCAAAAGAGTTTCATCTGCAGTTAAATAAAACATTTTAAAGATAAAAGATTTTTGATCTTTTAGCTACTTTATGCCTCTGCAAAAGACCTCAAAACTTATAGAAATTTATGTAATGGTGACGATTCTGACACTTTTTATAAGTTACTGCTCTTCGCATGAACTTGCATTTCTTCTTCATATACCTATGATGGCATACACACATATTATGACATGACTCTGGAAGATAATCAAAGATTTTTTCAAAATATTAGGAAAACGTTATAAACATAAACTATGTGTTGGCTGCTTTGAGGGGTTATATACAGTTAGAAGGGCGAAAGTGAATTTTCCAGAAGTTTTTCTGAGAAAACTTTTAAACTTTCCATGATCCAAAAATTTATACACATATTAATTATGGTATGTTTTAGGACTAAGTACTAGTAAAAATACTTATTTGGACAACAGCTACAACTGATCTACGGGAGCTTCTCTCAAAAAAGACGTTTCACTGAAATGGATCATCTGAAATTCAAAAACCAAACAGAATTCGTTAAAGAAATGCTTAATTTAGTAATTTTTCTAAGATATAAGTAAAAAAAAATTTTTGAAAAAGGGCGGTTTCTAAAAAACAAAAATATTTATCGAAAAATCTTCGATTAATTACTAAAAAATAAATTTAAGAAGCTCGTGTTAAAATTTGAGACTAATCCGTTTAGCTGTTTTCGAATAATGTTGGTCACCGAATTTAAAAACACCATTCTGAGAAAAACGCGTTTGAAGTTTGGAATCCCCTTTACACTTTACCTTGGCCTTGTATTTCCAAGCACTCTGAAACGCCTTTTCAAATTTGCGTGTAACTTCGATAACATTCACCGAAACGATATGAAATTTTAAAATTTTTTTTACGTTAAGAAAAAATTAAATAAAAAAAAATCGATTTTTTGAAAATTCTAAAAGAATGTAACCCCTTGATTTTAGTAAGTTAACTTTGGCCTTCAAAGCTTTATATGTTTGTATGTCAAGAAATATTACGACTATACAATATATACTTGTACATATGTTATATCTATTTGAGTGAACATTTGTAATTATAGCTCTAGTTTTAGGAAAAATTGTACAATCCTTAAGATATTTATGAAGCAAAGTAATCCTTGGAAAACGTGCCGGATTTTTCATTAGTATGAATTTTATAATACTTGCGTAAACCGAAATCTAAAGTAAATTTTTTTTTTTGTTTTAGATCCTTCTAGAAATAATGAAAAATTTGGCATTGATATTTTTCTAGGTTTAAAAGTAAAGTAAAAATAGTTTGTTTATCTAATAGGTGTCTGTATAGAAGAGTGTAAACTGTATCAAATAAAACAAAAGTTTCAAAAAATTTTAAGAAAATCCAAAAGTATGGACACTTATATAGTTGTACGTACATACACACATACATATGCCAATAAATATTACCATACTCATACCTCTTACAATTGAACAAGAAAACTCACACACATCCAAAAATGGTATTTCCAACAACTTATGAACACATATAGCTTCTATAGATATCTGCAAGTCGCATAAATTCATTTCTATTTTACGACATACGTACACATTAACCGTTTACATTTATGCACCCAATATGATGGCTTTTGTATTGATTTCCATAATTTATTGAATCAGTTTCAGATTTCAACTGTGATTATCTGTATTGCAAAAGAGCGAAGAAATATTCTTGATTGATATATGTATGTAAATAAATTGTCATATTTATTTACAATGTGGGCATATGATGCTGAATATGATAGCTAAATGCCACTTTAGAAGAAATATATCTTGACTTAGGCGGAAAATTCAGGTTTATGGTTATTGATCTTACGCACTCTTCTGACAACTGAGAAATGAAATATTATTGTCAGTGTGTAGTATTTTATGTGCTTTTGCTCTTTCAATCACGCTCTTGACTAAGCTCGCATTTTTGCTTTGAGATTACTTTTGTTAGGTCATGCATACTTATACATATATCTCAGCCAGGCGTCAGTTGAAACCCATATAATGGTACGTAATCAATCTTAGTCAAATTGTGATCGTTTTTATTTTTAAAATGTGAATTAAAGTAAAGAAAAAGTTAATTAATCCAATGTTTTTTAATCTTGGCTGGCTATAAGACCATACTGTTATGGCCACAAAACCAAATTAAAAGTGAACTTTATTTTAAAAAGTTGCAAAGTATTTGTAATAAAGTGAAAAAGTCTACGAATTAAAAAAAAAACCAACGTGGCATTAAAATCGAATCAACTGGCTAGCAGTTGAACGAGAAAACTTCGCTAATACATGTGGGTGTTTGTGTCATTAAACTAGGAATAGCACTAAGAAGAAACAGGCAATGATCCGCATTATATAAACGCACAGTATGTCATAGCAGATTGATTTCTAGACTTGGAATTCCGGCGTTTATATTTTTTAATTTCCAATAATTGTGCTGAAACAGGGCAGCACGATTTAAAAATGCTCGCTGAATTTTTTAACAGTGATGTGAAGACGTAATGTAGTTGTATCAATTTATAACTTTTTAGAGCAGAACACAGTTTGAAATAAAAAAATGGGTGGGCTAATAGCTTGCATTCCATATGTGTATCACTCATATTATTTACAATACCATTGCGCTCATAAAACAAAATGGACTAAATTTCGGTCTTTAAGTCAACACGTTAACCTGCACATACGAATTAGCGTGTTCGTTGGCAGTATATCACTTGCAAAAGAAAAAAGAGAGAAGTTGTATTAATAAACATGATAAGCTCCACAATGCATTCGCTCGTTTGACATGTCGTATACGTAACCTTGTATTTTGCGCATGTTAGTCATGCATGATGATTAAATAATCTGATGTACTTTAATTTATACGTTTAGGCTGCTAAGCGAATGCACGCAAATATGAAATTTTATTAGTTCACAGCTCAATATATATTACATAATTATATATATGCACGAAATTATTAGCTAACATATTAAATTGTGCTTATTGTGATTTTCTTTTTTGTAAAAATAATAAATGTTTAGTTTTGAAAAAAAAATATCTCATTAATTAAGGATGCATAACCTTTATTAAAATCAATTGATTTATATATATATTATTAATTTCTTGTGTGTAATAACTAGAAAGCTTATATCTATGGAAATAGCTGCAACAATGCCAAAAATCATAATTTTTCTTATCATCTAAGACCATCTCAACTAGTCCAAAAATCCTGCCCAATTCTTACATCACTCAACCACTTCAAAAGCTACTAATTATTATTACTATTAAATAATTTTTTCTTCATTTTTCTTTTAATATTTGAAATATATCTTTACTTATATAACAATCAAAAGTATCAGTCGAATGAGGTTAATAAACTTAATACACAATTGCCAATGAAGTATACCGTTCCATAATTAAATTTGTAATCTAATAGTTTACGCGAATTGCCAAGAGACAAGAACAGCACGTGTAGTACAATTTGGTGTAAGTTAAATTAAATCTGAGACAATCAATTAGGAAATTGCAAATTATACAACACCGCAAGAGCGCATCGCATTGTCACTAAGGCAATCACACCAATTTTATAGCCCAGCTTAGATGCTATAACGCCCGAAAGCAAGAAACTACTCGCCACTGCACGTAGGGGCTATATTAAACATACAGCTTCCACTTTGACGATGTTATTTTTGCTCATATTAGGTTGGCATACCCTGTGCTTGCAGCACATAAACTTTTATCATTTGCTACGATTGTATACGTATACTTGATTGGCATTTCGTCAGTGAGCTTTGGTAACTTTCCACCGCCTACAACTTTTGCATACCTTTGCCTTTTAATTATCTATAGACTAAGAAAGAATATGAGCCAAAAATAAATGAGGAAGCTTTGTTCATGTGTACATATATGCTCAAAGGGCACCTTAGTAATTGCGTTTTTCTTTTACTAAAGCTGCTTTATTAGTGTCAGTTTCACCTCATACTTTTAGCGGAAAATTCTATTCATTAAGAAGAATACTGATTCCTCGTTAATTAATTTTCGTTCGCTTTATAATAAGGAAGTGTCATTTGATAGGTTTTTTTTGTTTTATTAACGTTTGCTCTCTTTGCCCTTACATAAGTGCCGAACCACTTTGTTCAGATGCTGATTCCAAACTGTTTTGCAGGGTAAGAAAGAAGAAAGTTAACTTTATATTTGTACCAATTTCTAACCGCAAGTACTAATAAAAATAAAATAACCCTCTGATTTGGAATTTCATTACATGTTTGTCAAATTGGTAAAATATTTAAGTGTTTCTGATGCAAAACACAGTATATAAAACACACGTCGGAGCTTATTTTGAAAGTAATATTTTCATTACACGATTCATAAGTTATTGTGCGTCTGAGATGCCAATGGCATTAGCAATTTCACGCTTAGTCAAATTTGGATTTTCACTAACAATATTATGAAATTGCTCAATGATTGCTGCTGTGATTGCAGTTTTTGGTCGTTCTTCGCGTGGATCACCTTCAAGCCTAGTACGACCACCTTTAAATTCACCACCCCAAAATTCAACGTAGGGTTTTGAAGGTGAGGACTCCTTATACACTTCTAACAATTGTTCATAAATTTAAGTTTTCATAATCAAACTCTGACACGTAAATTTTAAATAACTTTTAAACTAAGAATTAATTGACAGAATGACTCGTAACTTTGTATGTGTTCTCACAACGGATGTACCAACTTGAGAAAATAGTGCTATTTATTCATTCGAACTCATCATCTGACTTTTGCATTTCTTTTAATACGCCTCTACTATGCTTCTAAGGCCACTTTATGCTTCTTTATTTGTGCTGTTTGCAAGTGACCGCAAGCCTGCTTCATTAATAAACTTGATTTCACTCCATTATTTTTTGGAGGGCTTAATTTTTTCTTTTGTCACTTTTGGCTGGCCAATTTTTTGCGATAAGGCGTCAGACTTTTTTTTTTACTATTTTTTGCAATACCACAAAGTAAAAGAGTCGGAAGCGAAAAAAATATTTTTATATACATACATAAAAGATGAGAATGACGTGTCAAGTTGGTAGAAACAAAAGCCATTCACCCAGGAGAAAACTGAATTTTATATAAATTGTAATCTTAGACTTTTCAAACTAAAATTTAAGAAAAAGTATTCGCTTTTTTAATATTGTTAAGGCCTGAAGCTTTTTTTTATTTATTTTTTGCTTGTAAGTAGCCTAATTGTCTTTCTTATTTATCAATATACCTCACGCTTCTTCTATGACACTTAGTTTATTAAATTCTTAAATTTTATATCTAATAACACTCATGTTATCTGTTATGGGAGCATGATGGTTTAATAATGCTTTGTGTTTATATTTTATAATTTGCACACCCATTTATGCTGTACGCATTAATGTACCGTAAATGCCTAGTAACCAACCGCCACAAATGATTTGCAGCAACGCATGTATAGTCAAAACTATCAGGTGAAGAGGCAAGTACACAGCGTGTGTAAACTAAAGGAGCGAGCTGAAAACCAATTCAGATGAAAACAAATAACCATAATTGCTGGTAGCGGCAATAGCGGAATGCCTGGAGAAAACGTTTAATGTAAAGCAAATTGTCTAGCTAGAGCGCACAATATGCTGTAATGTGGGTCACTGTTACGACCACTTAGCAAAATGAAAAAAGTAGCAGATGGGGTATTTTTTTATTTCAGCACTAAGCTATTTTCAAATGTATGTAAATTTAAAATTGAACCAGTAACTCTTAAAGGTGTTGGATGAATGCATCTACAAATTACCATTTTATTGCAGCAAATAGCGGTCTAAGAAAACTTTTTACAATATTTGTGATTAATGTATTGTTTAAGTTAGGTAAGCCTCCCCCTTACATACCATACACGCCACTCTACTTTCGAAAAAACGAGCGCACCTTAATACAACACACAACTCTTAAGCACACCATTATAACACCTCACCGGATATCACCACTTTCAACAAAACTTCACCATAGAAGGCAGTACCACACACGATGGCACCCCACACTCCCAACTAAACTTCATCACATTCGATACGAAAGCGGTTCAACGCGCTACCTTCAAGTTTGATTAATATAATATAAGAACTTGATAAATTGGGTACACAAATAAATATTTACATATGTCCGATCAAAGTTTTAGGCATATCGTCTAGAATTCAAAACAAGCGCTGTTATGCTTTTTTAATATCAAATTCCCTACTGTCAGTTGTTATGTGCTTTTCTTATCCCAAAAATTTTCTAATGAGTTAGCAATCTGTAATACCACATTATCCCAACATCGCGCATATTTGGCGGAATTTTGAGGTTCAAATTACAAAAGCGCACTTACACTGCCAAAATTGAGTAAATAAAATAATGAATTTTTAAATTTTGTTCGTTTATTTGTGAACCTAAGACTCAGCGAGTAGTAGTAAAGTTGAGTATAGTGGAAATATAAAGTGTAAACAGCTAAAGCAGCTTGATTAAACATGCGCCTCCCTGCACCACTTATAATAATACCCTATATTGGTCTTAACCACCACTCTGTGGTATGAAACTGTCACTACTGGCAATAAAAATCGTATTAAATACCTTTCACATTCACTTAAGAATTTTTGCAAATATTTGTATGAGTGTGTGTGCCAGAGCGGGGAAAAATGCTATGCGAAAAATGTTTAGCGCATGTCAGATTAGATAAATTTCTATGCACACATATACAATACTCGAACAAGTGTACTACACTACATAAACATTTCGTACAAATGTGCGTTTTTTAAACTATAAATAAAAGTCGATATTGTGGGGTAAACTGTCATACCCGTGCAACTTTGCTGACCCAAATTACACATTTCTTAAACTACCACAAACCGAGTTAGTTCTAAGGTCTGTGTGCAACCCATAGCATTAACTATCTTGGATATAAAACATAAGTACGTCTTTGTGTGAGTAAGCATTTTATTAGCTTCTATTAACTGCGTGCGCATTTGTTGTTTATCAACTATTGCCAGCGGACAGCACTCTTCCGTGTTCTCCCTATTCTAAAACTTTTAATTTCATACTATTGATATATTTTTGGGAAGCTGTATAAAACTACATATGTACAAGTATTCCAAATATTTTTGTATGTTAACAAGAGAGCATATATCAAGGTATTTATAAATAGCTTGCATTTTCTTTCTATATCTCTGAAAATGAAGTAGTCTTTATAGATATTTAAGCTTCTTTTGCCACTTTTTTCCTTTTCTACATAACATCATAAATTCATGTGTTGTACGCGGTATACAAAGAAACAATGCAAACCATGTGTAAACCGTGTTAATCAATCACATATTTTAACTAAATTTGAATATGAAGATATAATTAATTCTGAAATATTTTTGAATAAGTATGACTCAAAGAATTTAAGTTCTGAAAGTCTGTTAAGTAAAAATGAACGGAAAGTGGTAGTAAACAATTGAGTTTGTGCTAAAAGGCAAGCATAAATTCCAAATTTTACAATACTTAAATTAATACTAAAATTTATAACTTTTTAGGATCACAAAATCAAATTTAAAATTTTTATATTGTAACTACTTCAGATTTTCCCAAATAATTGTGCCTAAAAGCACTATATTACTCGCTAAATAAATTTAATATTAATGTGTACATATTTTTTCATGAACTAGTATGTTATAAAAAGCCTGCATTATTTTGGTCTTTTCATACTAAAAATCCTTCGCAAACAATTTATTTTCTTGTTTGCTCTTCATTACCTATGCGTAATTGGCGAGGTCCTTTACCAACTGACCAGCCACTCTGCCAGTTTGTGTCTGCAGTCATAACAACAACATAACGCACACACAATGTCCGTTGAACACAAACAGTTTAGAGCTTTTCCAGGAGTTGTGTTGGAATTTTGGGTTTTCGCCTTGGGCAAATAAAGCAATTTTCGTTTAAACACACTAGAATGTGTTGTAGGTGTGTGTGTTTTCTCTATGAACTGTGTGTACTTTTAAACACGTCTCAGCACGGGTGTCGATTCAAAAATTTTTTTTTTTTTTTTTTTGGAATTTTTAGGGCTTTACATTACAAAGTTTAATTTTATTGCTTTAAAACATTTTCAAGTATTCACTTAATTGTATTTACTTAGTTTACTATTTTGACTTTAATGAGTCCCAAAGGTGTCATTTGATGTAAAAATTAATCACCCGTTTGATTTGTATAGCTCTATTTACCACGCATCTAAACTTTAATTTATAAAACCAACAACGAGTAAAACCTTTGGACTTCGCATAGTATTCAGGGAAGGTACCGTGTTTGCTCACTAACCAAAATATATCAACGAGTGTTTTTCGTGTATCTGTAGGCGCTTAGCAATATGTGTCTGCACTGTATTAAATAATGCAGAATATAAATTATGAATGAAAAATGTAAGAGTTCTTTAGCTTACAGAAAATTATATATTGACAATCTATAATATATAATCTATGCGATAATTTATTCACTTGTATTCTATTTGTTTCTTTTAGGTGCAGAGCCACTTACCGATTTTAAACTAGTAATATTACAAAAAATAGTTTTGGCAATACCTATGGAAAACAACCGCAGCAGCGTAAGGTGCAACCGATTAAAATAGCAGACATTTGACAGATGCAGATAAACAGACAAAGTGTGGGCGTATGATGAGACATAATATTCAAAATACGACAGCAAATGTTTGTATGCTTACGAAATTTCTTAATTTAAAAGCAATTAACATTTTCGAAGCATTAAATAAAAAATCCATAAAAATGTAGATATCAACAATAAAAAAGTGAAAAGTTTACAAGGCCGCGAAAAACCTCAAAATAATTATGAAGAGATCAATGTACTAGTATATAATATTATATTTTTTAATCTAAAAAAAAAATTAAACAACAACTAGAGCTATTGGTTGAAATTAGTAGATTTATATTATGTATATACACACTTTCACATATCATATGTAATAAGTAATATAACCCTAATAAATTTCAAATAGAAGGGAAAAAAGAATATATGAAATGAATAAATTAAATAGTAGAATATCAAGTACTAACGACCGAAAACAATTCAATAAATAACATAAGCACAAAAAATTGCTTTACTTCACAAATATTGAAATTAATTTAATAAAATTAAGGTAATGATTTTTACATATACGTATATTATACATAAACATAAGTATAAATAAGAAAAATATTAAACAATAAATTAGGTCAAAATTAACTGCAAGTCGGAAAGAAGAAAAAACAACTAACAAATATGAGCAAGAAAATAATATCTGGTCACCTCAGCCACGCGGATTCGTTTCTTTGCAGTACGAATTCATAATTTCTACCAGGCGCGCAAAATTGTCCAGTAAGTAGTATCTGCTAAAAAATTATTTGTTATGTAACATATCTTCAAGGTGCAAGTAAAAACTGTCTTATCAGTAGCTGCAGGATGACCGGAAGTATACGCCCAAGTATATGCCCATACGTTTAATATTATAACTTCTTTCAAATAGAACTGAAAATAGTTAATTTTACATTTATGATGCAAGATAAAAGGGCGTACGTCTTACTTATCTCTTAAAGCATGTTGATTAAATGATCCTTCTTATATAGCAGAATTACAAGTTCCTTATTATCATAAGAAATTAATGTTTTTTTACCAATTCTTTATTGTAAAACTATTACGCTTGCATGTGAGTTGAAAGTAAATGCATCACACTAGTGCTATGCTGAAGTCTTAGCCATTTAGGTGACACAAAAATCTTAACAGTCGATTGAGTTTTTCAAAAGTTATACTGAATATAACAAGGGCACTGCAATACCCACCCGTTTTAGGAGTTGCATGTGCGCCTTGGGGGTATGCAACAGAAAATTATTTATTTTCACAGCAGAAACCTACTGGCGTTCCTGGTGGCCTGGTAGAATCTGATGTTTGTAAGTTTAACCAAAAATCGGGGAAATATGGTAGAGTGACCAGAAGTGAGGTTTTTTGTAATTTAGACAAATCTAAACCGCTTTTACATTTTTCAGTGTCAAATGTATATGTTTTGGATATATCCAATATAGAAGAACTTTTTACCACAATTACACCCATTCTCAGGTCTCGGTATTATCACACATTACTTGCCATTAACAATATTTATATATCTGATGACAACAGTATTGATTATTTTTAATTGAATTATTAGTATTATTTTTTTTTTTTTTTGTCAAATAAGTAGTATATAAATACACTTATATGGTATTGAAATGTCACAATATTTGTAAGGTGTACAGCAGCCAAATCAGCCAAACATCGTTTTTGTTGAAAGTACCGCGGCAAATCGAACAAGCTGCGGAATTGCCGCTGACCGAAAATACCATATTTGCTTTTGTTTTGGACTCATTGCTTCATTTACCTAAAGAGATTGCCAGATGATTGTCATTATTATTTTGACTTCCCCTAATTCTACAGGATTTAGTATCAATATCAAAGTTTGAAAAATCTAATAGTAAGGCTTATCTTGGGTGGTTATAAGACTTTGTTTGCGACTACTTCGAAAAGCGTCAAATGGATACAAATTAAACACATTAAAAAATGTAAAAAAATTTTTTTAAATGAAATACTTTCTGAATTTCAACACAGAAATTATTACAGTCTCATTTTATAGTATTTGCTTGTGTTTTGTGTGTTTTTATTTGCACTAGAAAAAAAATTGCATTTAGTCATAAAGTAGTTAAGTGTGGAGGCACTGACACACTAAAATACAAATGTATGTATGTATGTCTCTATGATCTCATTAACATAACATAATAGTGGCAAGCAAATTAAGTGCCGAGCAAAAAAAATGAAAATTATTGCATCAATTTGCAGAAATCGCAGGAAGCTAATGAAATGTTATTACCTCGAAATGTGCGAATTTCAGTTGAAGTGAACAATTTTACGCCAGCTGATTTGCAATTATGTTAAATGAGGTGTGAGTTATACATGTACGTAAAATTAGTCAGCGGTCATGTATAATTACTTAGCCATTTTGTGATTGAAAATGTAAACATGAAGTCTATTTGTATATGTTTATAATGTTATTTTTCATTTACATGTTGATATTAAATTAAAAGTGTCGGTAACTATCAAAGGTATCTGCCATTTTTTCGTTTCCGAGAAGCGTACACATTTTCTAATTGTGGCATTACATTTTAAATATGATTTCTGGCATATGACCGCCAAGGCTGGCTCGGATGTAGTCCAATCTGGACGTCCATTTTTCGACGACTTTTTCCAACATTTGTGTCCGTATATCGGCAATAACACGGCAAATGTTGTCTTCCAAATCGTTAAGCGTTTGTGGCTAATGCGCATAGACCAATGACCTTACACAACCCCACAGAAAGTAGTCTAGCGGTGTTAAATCACAAGATCTTGCAGGCCAATTCACAGGTCCAAAACGTGAAATTAAGCGGTCACCAAACGTGTCTTTCAATAAATCGATTGTGGCACGAGCTGTATGACATGTTGCACCGTCTTGTTGGAACCACAGCTCCTGGACATCATTGTTGTTCAATTTAGGAATGAAAAAGTTAGTAATCATGGTTCTATATCGATCACCATTGATTGTAACGTTCTCGCTATCATCGTTTTTGAAGCAGTATGGACCAATGATTCCACAAGCCCATAAAGCGCACAAAACTTTCAGTTTTTCTAGATGTAACGGTGTGTCGACATACACTTGAGGATTAGCTTCACCCCAAACAGGGCAGTTTTTTTGTTGACGTAGTTATTCAACCAGAAGTGCGCTCGGCGATAAAATGAACGTAGTGCGCGATACATATTCCGCACAGAACCATTATTTTCGAAATAAAATTGCACTATTTTACTGTACTGTACTTGTATTTGCAAGCGTTGTTCAGGCGTGAGACTATTCATGATGAATTGTCAAACCAAACTGAGAAAAAATCATTTGACAGGTGGTAAATCGGTCGCCATCTTGAACAGTAATGCCAACTTAAAGTTCTATACCTCGAAAAAAAACACCCGTTACATATATCGAGTCATGTTTGGATTTTTCATGTGTTCATCAAAATCAAGGTGAAAACGGAGAAAAATTAGTAAGATATTTATTTTTCTTCAATATATTCCCTTTGGATTTATTTAGCGTGGTAAATGTTTTGGATAACATTTTTTTATGTTGTTTAAAATTATATTAAATCTAAATCAAACTTTTATTATATATATATTTTTTTTGGAATTTATTGTTTTTATATTGCTATTGTATGTTAAGTTATATATGCTATGACAGGATATTTGCAAGTGTATGTGTAGTCTATTCTATCCTGTTCAATTATAGCTAGAACATCTGAAATTGTTTCCAAGGTAGTGATACATTTGCATGTTTGTCTTTTCATAACTCAGTATGTGTTTTTTATAAGTTTCTTTCGATGAGAGACACAATCCTCTGTGGATGGTTGAGTAGTTTGTTTAACTAACCGCATGTGTGCATCCCCATGCGTGTGCTACTCAATTGATACTGAAACAACAATTAGTGGCCAACCAATTATTCTTAACACACAGAGAAAGAGGAGAATATTCAGTTGTCAAGAGGCCAAGAGGCGAAAATGCCACAGATTGTTAGCATCAGATTGTTTTCAGTTCGACATTTTTGGTTTGCGCGGTGAAGGTGATAGCGTGTGCAAGTGTCAACAGGAATGCCATTTAAACATAGTTGAATATTTATATATATGCAACAAGGCTTACGCATAAAGGGGACTCTACTTTTAGTATATTTATTTTTTATTGGGAGCAAACATATGTACATGTGTGTGAGCAGTATGAACTCTAGAACTTAAGCTGCTAAAAAGAAGAAGAAGCTATCATTTTGACCAACCTAATATTATTTACTTTTCTTCTTTGAGTAACAATTTTAATGATACATTCATCATCTGAAATTATTAAAGAGCACACTTCGCTTTACTATGTTTAGTCTTCAACATACAATTTCATTCTTCCCATGCAACGTATACACGGCTGCTTTGCAGAGCTTTTATTATATATTGTAGTAAAACACTTCGAAGACGAAGTTCAACGACTGCACCACTGCATATACTCTACTATACAATTTACAAGCTAACCATGTATCATTGCAAAGACATGGTGTGAATGGATGATAGATATTTCTGTCAGACACTCACTATCGAAAGTAAAATATAAGAAATATAAGCGAAAGAGAAGCAGAAAAATTTCTAAATTTAAAATGCCATTCATACCAAGAGTGCTTGTGAATACATGCTTGTATGCATGTGACCGATGATTGGTTGGTATGTGGCCACTTTCTATCAGATTGAATTACTTCGATAAATTAACCGCCACTTCGACGTTGCAGTAAAGGAGAAGACTACTTTTGTGCAGACTACAAATATTGCTTGCTATTTGTGCAACTCGTATGTTGTGTAAGTTTTGCAGGAAAATGATTGTGTATTTGTGTGTGTTAAATATCGATGACAACGATCTGTTCCTAAAATTCAGTTTACAAGGTTTTCTTTCTTTCCATTATAAAATAAATGTATCTAAGACTCTATTTAGCTTTCTTAAGAAATTTTAAACTTGCTATCATTGTAGCTCATTACTTTAGCCTTTCAGATATCTTATTTATGTTGCTAAAAAGTTTAACCAAAACTTGTACTTGTGCACCATCTTCGTAAGGTTAGCATATAAAGTACAATTTATAACCATTGAAAACCGTTCGAGTTGTAAGTGCTGACCCTGACCGACATTTCTTTCTCATTTTTGCTCTTACTACGTTAACTTTAGTGCAGAATAATAAATACTTTAATGGAAGTTTTAATTTGATTTTAACTTTTATTCTGAAATAATATTGCAATGCTACAAATTTATTTCACAAGCCACATAACATCACATAATATACATAGTGAAATATGAGCAAGCTTAATTAACTATTTATGCTTATTGCATAAGTCATCATTGTTCTTTTCGGCATTTTACACAGTTATAATATTTTAAATACGACAAAGTATACAAATTCGCAGTTTTACAAATTTTTATGCCATTCAATTCGAAAAAATGTATTTGCCTAAATGTAACTAACAGCAGCGTACTTTTAACAGACACACTTGTAACAGTACATTCAGTCCAATATATGCCTATAGATTGGTAAAGCCTTAATTCATTGAGTTCAAGTCACGTTTCAGTAACAGAAAAATCAGTCTCATAGCTCTTCAAAAAATATATAAAAAAGACTGCTGTTTTATGATAGAGCATAACATTTAAATGAAATATTATAATAATTAAAATAATAAATAAAATACTAAATTTCATTTAAATAATTACAAATTTTTCTGTATAAATATATTGCTTTCAATAAATTATAGCGTAAAAAGTAGTATATTACATAACCAGGTTGAACAAGAACCGGGTATCTCTTCATGGAAAATCAATTCCACTAAATTTTATTAACAAGCAAATGAAGTGCTGCAGCTATTCGAAAGCCTATGTATTTGTGTATTTTTTTTTTAATTAAAACCGTTATCATGCTTTTACCGCGCTGTTAAGCTTACGTAGACTGGTTTGAATGAGACATATACTGATGCCATTTAGTGTTGACAGTAGTTCATTTCAAACTAAGCAAGCAAGTTAAAAAAATGTATCATATGTTTTTAAATTTAAATAGATTTATCAAGTTTGTTTTAGTTTTATTAGATCTTTTTCTAGCAGTAGTAAATTATTTTACAACTATAATAATATAAATCTCTTGCTCAGATTTTCAAACGAATTTACAAGTTTTACCTTTTTTGCAAGCTGTCAGATTATAAATGACAGTTTTTTCATAACCGAATTGTAGCTAAAATAAATGCACTGCTCTTAATTATTATAAAATAAAAAACACATGAAACAAATGTAAAAAAAAAAGTTTATATTAAGGTATTAACGCAACTCTTTATAGACTTTGTAGCCATCATTTCAATAGCCGACAAAGCTTATCTCTCAGTTTTTGCTCAGTGAACGCGAAGCTTGTTCTCAAATTATACTCTTATATATCATACGATTAAGTAATTAATCCGTTATTAAATTACGAAAACAGTTAAAGTATTTGCCGGAAAAAGTATTACGTTCCATTTTAATGTTTTATAATAGTTACTAATTTTTTATTATATTAAAAAGCTTTGAAAAACTTTACACACTTCTTACATTGTTTTTGTGTAGCATGCTTGTTTTATGCATGCTTTTTGCATTCAGACTGAATTTTTTTCAAACCTACCGATTGCTGATGGTGATTAAAAGTTTTTGAATATCGCAACAGTATTTTTACTTAAAACCTCTGCTGCTATATTTTTAGCGAAACAATAAAATATTTTTTTACAAACTTTGTTGGTAAAAAACTCAACCTTAAAAAATAACTATGAAAAAAAGTGTGCACAGTAAATAAAAACGACACGTGTCGTCATTTACAAACTGTGTTAATTATTGATACACAGCTCGGTTAGTTGTTAAGGTTACGTATACGCCATGTCTAACCATTGTAATGATTATGGTATAGTCATCAGAAATGTTCGCTTGTGTAAGTCTCTACTTTGCTTTTTCTTGCTAAAAGGAGGTTAAATTTAAATATGACAAACTACAGCAAAATATGGCTTCTCAGCCGTTATATTTTCATGAATGAGACTAAGATACTATTAAATAAAGCTCTACATAGCACTCACAAAGAGTTTTATTTTAAAAAAAAATGTGATAAATTTTTGTTGTTCCACTATTATTTTATTTATTTCTGATTTGATTGTCTCTGAATAAAATTTAGTAGTTATTAGTAACTGATTACATACCGTAACCACCTGTTGGTGGAAAAAATGCCAAGAAAACAGAATAAGTAAAACAAAATAACAAAACAGTTTATCTAATCAAATACACTTAGAATCGCAAATGTGAATTTAATAAGATTTCTTTTTTAGTTTGTTTTTCGCAATGTTAGGTTTATGTGTAATCCGTTTGATCCTTAGCTTTGACAAATATAATTAATAATACCTGAAAACTATCATTACCTCGTTATTATGAAAAATTATAAGCAATTACTTGAATATTATATAAAATTAAATATCTTATATTATTAAAATATATTTTATATTGTATTATATATATATATAAATAATTCGCATAGTTCGTTAATCACAACTTATAAGGAAACAGTTAATTATAATTTTGATATGTAGCAAATTAATTATTTTCTGTCATGCTGTGACATGTGTCGACTTTCATGACAGTATGCGTAATTGGAAAGTTTAAGTTTAAGATATTAGAATCTTTGTTGTGGTTTATTGCGGCCTGATGTGATGCCACAAAGTACAATAGTAATGTAATTATTGTACAATAATTATTGTTTTTTAATAAAGCCGCTGGTATAATAGTGAATGTTTAGTTATCTGTGCAAAAGTGCACTGCGCCTTTTGTCCACCGACTTCTCCCATCCACATATCTCTCGTCGGAGAAGCAGTCAAAATGAGTACCAGGAATGCAATTGAAGGATGATAGAACTGAGAGAACTATTCTGAGCTATATTTTGCTGTTGCCGAAGAAAATGTTCCTGTGGCCGGGAACTCAAATTATGGACAAGTAGAGTTGAACTGCCAGTGAGCTTAAAACCTTCCTGCAATTGTTGACTGGATTAAACTGTGCCGTCGACAAGTCCAGCAATACTGCCCGGCTATATGTGTATCTGTATCATCCTGTAGTTATTCTATGGAACACCACAGGTCTTCTCTACACCTATTACTTCCACCTGGAAGATCCTGGCTGAGATTAATTCAGCGATGTGTCAAGATTATTGTCAATCTAGATAGAGGCATGCTTTTCCCGTACAAACCAACTAAAGACGTCTATGAACAAGTGATGCAGGAGCATATTAAGCTCCTCGAACGGACATGACATGGCATAGCCCCGGTAACCCATGTAAAGGCTGCTTTTCGTGTTTCATTTAATTTACTGTTATTATTTTCTTTCTTAAATGCTGACCACCAAATCAATAAGTATAATGACGGCCGTATATATCCACATGACCACACTTGGTTTAAAGCCGCAGTTCGTACTATGGATTGTTTTGTAGATGTAGTAGGCCATATACGCTGTATTTATTCGTTTTTGTTTTTTTGTTATACCAATGGGTGGGGGAAGCTTAAATTGAGGTAATTTGGTTTTACTCGTGAAAAGTATCAGTTCCATTTTAATAGGGATTACAACTTATCCGTTATTCGCGGCCCATAAACATAAATTTCGTAGGGCTCTTACCATAATCTTTCTGGTTGTGGAAAGAAACATCCCTGACATCAACAACACTATGCCGTCTGCGTATCCTACTGCTTGAACTTCTTCTCAAAAACTTTTGTTTACATGGACCCAACAAGTCCATGATTCTGTTTTTAACATTTTATGGAGTCAATGACTCCTTTTTTTTACATAATATGGGGCCAATGACCCTGCGAGTTTAAATAAGCTGGGTGCATGGAAATCATACCTTAATATTATATTTTCGTAAAACAAGTTGAGAGGTGAAATTAGTTGCGAGTGCGTTGGATGCCCCTGCATGAATAAAAATATTTAAATAAAATGTTGTTTAGTTATTTATTTTAAAGTAATGCGAAAAAAACATTTTTTCAATACTTTTTTCACTTTGACCCGCTTTTAGAAGTTAATGGGCAACACAAAAGACCAATATCTGTGAGATCTATCGACTTTGGATAAACCCTTCGACCTAACCTAACCTAACCTTCTTCATTTCGATAATATTAATATTACATTATATTATATATTGGACACTGCGTAAACACCAGTGCGTATACGTTATTCTTCAATATATTATATATAGAAAACTAAGCAAATTCAACTATTACCCTCATTTTTCAATATAACACCTGAGCATTGTTCTGTCGCAGGAATAATTACTTTTTCTTCGCTGGAAACTCATTTTCTGTAGTTAGTACATATGGTTCTATATAAATACATATATATATATATATCTTTGTTCTACAAAATTCACAGAGAAGTTGTATTTTCATCTTTTCTTTACCAGTATTATATGCGGACGTTATTTAGAACGTAATTGCCTTCCAGTTAACTATTATATCAGCACTACTACTTGTATCAAGATATATATATCATTGCAAAATGCTCATGCATATTCTATTGATTACACGCTGTAAGGAATTCCAACTATCTGACATAAAAAGACAAACAGTTTAAATGGCATGTTATGCATATTACGCACATCTATAAAACATACATACGTTAAGTAAACGATTTGTGCGTTAAAATACTTGTGGCATGCAACCACAGTCAGTTTACGTAACTGCAAAATTTCTCACATTATTTTGAATTTTATATTTTTCACAGCTTTGGCGTTTAGCGACACATTGGTATACTAAACTAGAAATTACCAACATAATTGCGGTTTGACGTTGAAGTGGCTTGGTGAACGCATTCTTTTGTCAATATGTCTTACAACCTTAAAGTGGGCATATAATGAGAAAAAAACAATTTTTTTTATGCTCTTTGTAAATTGAGTAGTACTAGGCGGTGTTTTTTCGCTCGAAAATACTGTTCTTTAATTTTTTTCTCTTTTTATTATTATTTATTTTTATTTACATGTTATATTATTGTATATTTAGCTTTATTTACATTTTATTTGATAAGTTAATCTTAAATAAACTTTTCACACATTTTTGAATAAAAAATTAATTTGCTGCCTTTTTTTTACTTTGTTTGTTTATTTATTTTTTTTAATTAACTGACGTGGCAATTTTTTTTTTATTTTTAAAGCCGGACTACAGCTTGTGGTTAAAACAATTTTAGCATATGTTTTTAATAACTAAACGATTTTGCGGCAAAAAGAGTAACATATATTAGGGGATCTTAATTTCATTTTCACATTGTTAAAAATAAAATTATGGTAATTATTTAACAAGAAGATTATATTATTTATTTACGGAGGAATAAAAATATTTTCTCATATTTAATTTTAATTAAAATTTGATATGTTATTTTTTTTTTCGTTTTAAATTTGCAACAGTTATTAATATCACTTTTAGTTAGGGCATGTAAACGATCCAAAATATTGTTGCCAACGCTCCACCCAAAGGTGTACAAATGAGTCCGCACATTGTTTTTGAAATTAATATTTCGCTTCACAATAAAATTTTACTGACAATGACTTCGGTTTTCGCTCATAAGTATTATTCGCCCAGTGGTATATTTACTTAAACATAATTCGGTCACATGTCACTTGCATTAGACGTCCATCTACCATGCGAAGGCTATGTGGCGCACTGGACAAATAAACTCGTGTTGAATTTTGAAGGTGGCTCTTAGCGTTTCCTTCACTTTATATGGAGATAAAATGCAAGTCTTCAACAATAAATGAAACTGACGGACAGTCATAGCAAAAATGAAAAAATTTGAAAGCGAAAATGGTTGCCATCGTTCAAGTAGCAATAAATATAAGGAAAAGGTAAAGAAGAAATTGGAAACTGATGTAAATTATATTATTGGAAAATTAGTCAAATAAGGCGGACAGTTTTTGCAGAAGCGAAAATTGCAAAATTTACTTTAGTACCATAAATGTTGATCAGATAATTGAAAGTTAACTTTTTATGACAGTATTTGTTTAAAAATAAACTGAAATACGTTTGTTTTAAATATTGAAATATTGAATTTTAATTATTAAAAGTCATGGTTACAAGATTCTAAGTACTTGCTCATAAGTCTTTGTATTTTCTTTATTACAAAAATAAAATATTATTTATGTTTGAACCTTTATGTACCTTGCGAGTTAGTAAGTTGACTTTGGTCAAATAAGTTTGACTAAATTAATTTATTACAATTACACAGCCGCTTTAGACCATATACCTATGTAATGAGAAGAAAGGCTTAATAGTCAAACTTAATTTTCTTTAATTAAATAACAGAGAATTTGTAATTTGAAGGATTGCAATCTAAATCTTTTGCATAAACGCACCTGCAAGCATAATTTGTGATAATCCTTTGGCTTGAAGTAGCTCGTGCTGCTTTGCGCACTACATTTCCACACTGATGATTAAAGCTGAACTTTTGTCTAAACTACAATTTTAGCACATTAGTTGTTAAGAGGTCACGGTCACAAGTGGTAGAATGGAAAATGTTTGTAATGTTTTATTTTCACATTGTCCTCATTGTGCCCTTGCTGTCGGAGGTACCTACTTAAAGCATCTAAATACTCACTTATGGTGGCAAAACACAGAAAAGTGATTTCCAGAAAGGAGTACCAACAAATAATTGATGCCTAAATAATGCCAATTCTGCAATCCCGTGTTTTACTTTTGTAAAGATATATATAAATGACTCGCATTAAATTGGTATTGCTAATATGGTATCCAGGCAGCTTTAAATGTTGTTTGAGAGTTGATTTCAGTGGGAAGGATCAATCGGCATATTTTCCATTTCATATCTTTTTAAGTAATTTTATATGAGTAACCCATTGAAATATATCAAACAATTAAAAATATGTATCTTACTTGTCTATTGCAATTCATATACTGTGTTAATTAAATCATCTATGTTTGATTAAAAATTGCTATGGGGGTCTGTCCCTCGGTATCTTCATATTTTCATTTACATTAATACGCCAAATGCGTGATAATTCAAAGCCTTTCCAACAGCTACACTAAAACATGCTATGACTAAAACTAAAAAACCAAATATCAATAATCATAATAAAGCAGGAGAAATCCCCCCAAGTATCAAAGTGTTAGATAAGAAGCGTAGGCAGCATCTGTTGAGTAATAATTAGCCGATACCCTAGACTGGGGATTCAATTTACTATTTTTAATTAACTTTGGGAATATTCGTTTATCTATGGCTTGTTTAGATATCTGATAAATGGGCGAAATTGGTACTGTAAACGTTGAAATAATACATCTTGCACATCTGTTTGTACGAATCGACCAGTATAGAAACCACATTATTAACTTTTCGGAAAATACTATAAAGTTAATGTTAATAACTGAATCCCTTGCTGCACTCTGAATATAGTAAAAAATAATTTAAATGAAATTATATACTTTCTAAAAATAAAATAAAATATTTCAACGTCACTTCACTCCATCAAATATTCCACACCAAATTTTAATCGCTTTATTAGACTTTTAGAATATAACAAACTGACAGGTGCACAAATAAATGTATATATACAAACAACAAACATTTAGTGTGAAATTTAAACCCAAACTGGTTGCGTTGATTATGGCTTAGCTCTACTGTCATTAACAGCATCAATGAAATGAGCATAATTTGACCTTGTTTTGAAAACACGGGTGCAAGTATTTTAAAACACTTGCCTAAAAAATCGTTTGTTAATTTTTATAATATTTGTCCCTATTTGTTGCTCTCGAACGCAGGAAAATTTTATAGAAGAAAATAATTCTCATATATGAGTGCTCCAGCGCCTTAAAGCAAATCCAACAGATGTTAGTGCGCAAAACTGAACTATAGGAGAGGAGAGGAGGAGAAGACAATCAGGGTTGTCTGCTGTTTCGAAATTATGCATAAATGCTACTATCACTTTATAAATTTTTCCACACAATAAAAGTCAATCATGCGATATGTATCGCTAAATCGAGATATTATTTGTTGTTATACATAAAGCAGCAGATATTTACACAGAAAAGAATAAATGAAATGAAATTATTTTTCCCAAATATTCACTTTTAACCTTTCCAGCTTGTAATTTCACAAATACTTAGCTGTTTCTAACTTCCTTGCTAACTATCAACACATGTATGTTTTGATTACAATCTGTGGTTCTAATGATAATTGAATGTACGAGTATATAGGTATGAGTAAAGTATCAGGTAAATATGTACATATGTGAAACATGCGGACATTTGTTGGTCAACCGTTACATTTGCTTGTGGTTTGAGTTGTTGTGGTCACTTAAAATTGGTAGCTATATCATTACAAATAGTTTGGCACAATTTTAAGTGAATGTGGCTTTTGAGGTTATGTTAAGAACGCAATTATTATACATCTTGTTAAAGCAACGAAGGTATTTTGATTATACAGTAATAGAGAGTCTGTATAGAAGGGAGAAAGAGTTAACGACGATATTAGTATTTCTAAGACAAGCTTCGGCTTTAAAGCAATAGCTGTGAAAATCTATTAAACTTATGCGAGCAAACTAATAAAATCTTGTGTAACAAATTTCCATATAACTTGTTCTTGACCGATAACCCAATGAGATTAAGTGTTCAGATTCTGTTAAATACGTTATAGCTCTAAAACTTTGGTACTTAAATATGCATAACCAAATTCAGAATAAAATTATAACACCATTTTTTTATTTCCAATAGACTTAAAATCATCAAACCTAAAATAAAAACTATTTTTCTATTTTACTTACATAAACTTGCTTTAAACTACCAAAAGTTTACTATTTGCATTAATGTTTTTGTACAGTTACCTATGTATGCTCGTGTAATTGAATGTCTTAGCTGACATTCTCTGATGTGTTCATTGAATTGTCCATTTGAGTGTGTATGGAAATCGATTGACAGTTGTCAATTTGAGTCCAGGGTTGCTAGAGTGATAAATCAATTCGTCTTAGTTCTTGGCATGTAGTTGTAACTGGCCCTTTTTAATATTTGAATGACAACGATATTTTGCAGTGGTAGATTTTTCACATTTCACAAAATTTTAATATTTCATTTTCAATAACTAACTACAAACTTAAACTGAAGAAAAAATGTATAAAGACTACATCTTATAAACTATTCCATAAAATGATAGTTGTTGGAGCAAGAAGTGCTTAGATGCTTGTAAAATATTTAAAAATCTTGCTATCCAACTTGAAGTTGCTACTAAGATATCTAAAAATAATTCCACGTTTATAATTGTACTTAAATATATCGTATAAAAATACTATTTTTTTTATATTGCTTGATTTATTTTGATATTGACTATCCTGGCAAAAAGTATATTTGCTTGTGTTATTACTATATACATAAATAGTGAGAGTGTTGTTCAAACAATTCCCTTATATATAAATCAACAAACCTTCATGCTTATTAAGGGAAATTCTAATTAGTGCAAATATTTCTCATGCGAAATAAATACCAACAGTTACGGCATTAAGTAATGCTAGTTTTTGTCAGACTGCTTACGTAGCCTAACATAAATATATACATATATATATTAATACAAATGTATGTATTTAGTTATCTTTTCTTTTTTTGCACGTTTTCTCAACGCTGACAATATGCTGGTCTTTACCTTTACGGAATGGTGCAGCTAAACGATTGCTTACAGTTTGCTCGTATAAACTTAATTACAATTTTGGGTCAGTGTTTGTTTGTTTATGTTTTGTTCGCATTTCCGGCTTGTGTGTAATAAATAAACACCATGAAAAATTAGTACCTAGATTTAGTTCTACTGGCGGAAGATACGATAAATGTACTTTGTCGACAAAATACAAATGGTTAGATAAAGAAACCATAAAAGTATATAAAAATTGTATGTTGAAAAAGACCAAACCCTTATCATAACACAATGTTTCAAAAAATAGTTTATATTTATAAAGCATATATTTTTGTCTACAATTCCAAACTTTCAAGAAAGATTTGCTAAGATTAGTGCAAGTCTGTAAAATCTTTCTCGTTCGCTCATGTTCATGTCCAGCACAAAGTTGCTCAAAACTAATTTGCTAACGGTGAGTAAACGTCTGTTCAATACCTACACAATTAAATTATAAATATAAATTATATTTAAAATTATGCATTAAATTATTTTTCAAGATTGTTAATTGAACCACTGCTTACATTTCAAAAGCTGTTTGTCCAAATATTCAAAGCAATATTTGATATTTTCTCGATTATATTGCCATAGTTAGCGACAGCTGAATATCTTGTACTTTAAATAATTTATGCGGTTTTAATTTTAGTTGTTATTTTTACTTTTCAGCTTCCTATTATTTTGTTAAGCCCACACGCATTTCGTGGTATTTCGTCTCTATCGAATTGATTGTCAATTAAGCTGCTATATCAAGCGCATGTTTTTTCTCGGTAACTCATTAAAAGTTCTAAATATAGGTGGAACACAATATTCTACAGAGTATTATAATTATGCTTTGAACCGCATAATTCTGTTGAGCTTTACAGGATATTTAAAGAAAATATAAAAATGCATAGTTTGTTTCCGTCTAACGTCTGTCTTTATTGTCGGATTTCCGCAAATACATATTTAGACATAGCATTACTCGCCATTAGCCATTGCTCTATACCTATGTTGCGTATACAACATGTCGAACTCTCAATTTGTGGTAAATTATTTATATTTATGCGAACAGTGACGTAAAAAATAATTTTATAAATACTTCCAATTATGTTAATTATTTTATATATGATTATACTCGTTATCTCTTTAAATAAAAAAATCTCATGCTCATCAGCCATCTGCATACTTAAAATTATGAACAAAAGCGCATGTGTGTTCATATTAAATTATTTAAATGAAATCAGCATAGTGCAAACGAACTTGTGTGTACTTATTTCTTATAGATAATGATATATTTATGGCTCAGTTATGCTTGATCTTTTATTTCTTCGCATTTGATATTATTGTGTCTAGTCAGCTTATAAAGTTCATTGCTAGTTTAATGGTATGGGTAATTCATATTTATTACGACATTACTATATTACTAAATGTTATTACTACAAGTCAAATGCAAGTGTGCAGGAGAAAAGACACGCCGATATGAGATTTAACAAATTTGATGGAGAAACTTCTGCCATTAAATAAGAATAAATATCATTTATATGTAGTAATTTATATTTAACAAATATTTTTAAATGAAAACTAAGCTGGGTACAAACTGTCACAGGGTTTTTGATTGTTATAAAAAAATCAATTTTTTTTTCTTTTTTTTTCATGATTCCTATTTTTCATATGTATTTCAATAAATATATGTCTTTAAAAATTTCGTTTTCACTTAAGGTGTTCTCTAATAACGGTTGTCCCAAATGACGTGGGGGCTATTTGCCTAATGTGTTATTCCATAAAAACCCGTATTCTATGTTCTTTATGATTTAATAAAAAAATTACAATCGAAAGACTAAAAACTGTGTTTTCTATTTAATTCCAATCTTGCGTTAATTTTTGGATAGCCTTTAGTTATAATATGTTATATTACTACGTAACTACCTTTGAACTTCCAGTTGTGTTGCGAAAAATGTGGAAATAACTTCCTAAAGGTTCAAATTCAAATTTTCTTTTCATTTTCTTATAGTTTATTATATATCGGTTTATTATTATCCAGACAAAAATATGAGAAATACACAATTAGTGAATAAGAGAAAATTCGTATAAACAGTAATAACTAGAATTTTACTATATATTTATTATTAGTTAAAACAAATTAGACGGAAAATTACAGACAGTGTCCAGCAATAGAACGGAGAATGGTTATAGAACACAAATTATGTTTACCTCTCTTGAGCAGTCAGGCATAGTAAAACGGCTGTTAACTTTTTAATGCCACAAAAAATCTACGATAATTCTTAATAAATCGGAGAAAGTACTATTCAAAAGCAAAAAAGAAGTAAGAAGATAAAGCAACTAATACTTTGTTGGGTTTGAAGACATTAAGAACGTTATAACATTACAAATTTAGTTAACATTGTAAGCATTGAGTCAAATACATACAGAGACATATAGGAGTACAATTTGTATCCAGATTCCTTCTAAATGTAATATAATATTTATCTAATTAAAAATTACCGGGCTTAAAATAATATTATGGCGATATAAACAAACTATATATACTTATTAAATAGTGGTTACTAGGCGTATACGCAACCCGAGAAAGGTACTAGTGTGCTTTTTGTTGTGTTCAAATCACGCTCTGATGTTGTTGTATGTGATTATAATATCTGATGTTGAACTGCTGTAATATTGAATTAAGTTGAGTTAATGATAAATTAGTTTTCCACGTCGCTGCAGATCGCTCCTATTTCACAAATTTAATTAAATGATGTCGAAAGATTTTTGATGATTAGAGAATTAATTTATTGTGCATGGAATATTAATTTCTGTAACAAGACTTTATTTTACATAGCGCAGAGGATGAAAATAATAATTCCCGGTTTATTAATAGCTATATATTTTGAGTATATAAAATTCTAATTCAAAGTTTTGCCTAGCATATGAGACCAGGGTTGCGCAGTTTGTAATTAAAAAATCCCGCTATTTAGATTAAAAATTAGATTTTAATTTTTTAATACAAGATTTTTGGGATTAAAAATTGAAAATTAAAAATATTAATATTATTATTAATTATAATGAACTGGAAAAAGATAATTCTAAAACAAATTTTTTAACTCGTAATCATAAGCTAAATTTTTTATATTTAATTTTTTTTTCTGTGGGATTAACCATAGTTATTTTTATTTCTTAATCCGGTATGCAGGATTAAATACTTTTTTTACTTTCCCAAATACGGAGTTCTGATACAAATGTTAATTCAATTATTTTTTTAATACATTTTTTGTAACCCTGTATGAGACACACAAATCATTTAGGAAATTTACAAAAGTATCTTTGAATTTAACTTTTCAGAACTTTTTTTCAAAATACACGTTTAATGAAAACTAAACTTTCCTACCTTAATGCTATTAAACCCTTTGGATGGTAATAAACAGACCATTAAATGCAAGATTATCACACCATTTATATATAAATTAATTGTATTTCTCATCTTGTGTTCGTCCCACAACAAGTGTTCACTTGTAACTAAAGATATTTTCCAATTCTCCTGGTTTATCTTTAAATTATAGTGAAACTAAGTTACAGCCGGCATTGATGTCGGGCGACCGCTGCGTATACGCAATATATCTTTTTCTTTGTGTTATGCCAGATGTCTCTTAAATACTTACATTTACACATTTTAACCTTTGTTTTAGTTCTTTTTATACTATTCGCACTGCGGTGTGAATCTACAAATTGTGCCTTTTCTGGCTTCAAATATAAAAATTTTGGGTAAGCAGGAATTGTGACAGTTGTTATAATCATTGATTGCTGTTAAGTTGCCTTAGAAATTACTAAAAATAAAGTCAAAATTTAATAGTTTAAAAACTAGGGTGGTATTTTCAAAATTGCTTTTCTGAATTTAAATTCAAGGCCAATAAATTAAGTTCTAATGAAATGTTAGAAATGAAAAAAAATGAAAGTGTATAGCACAGGTTCTTATATGTTACCTGAAGTCTTAGCATTTTTAGTCACTGAAATTAATACACTTCATAATATACTTATTATATAACTTTAGTTTCGAAATAAGCTTTCAAGTTAAACAAAGAGGAGACCAACTTCTTTCTAAAAAAGTTACTAGAACGCATTCATAAAAGAAATATGAAGCTTTTAGCAGTTGAAAAAAACCTTACATATCTAATTTTAATCAAAAAATTTCTAAGAGATTCCAAAAATATGAAAAATATGATTTCAAGTAATACGCAGTTAGCGGATTACCCATGCATTATAACAAGAAGAAAAATCAAACAGCAAATTAAAGTCTTTAATTTGTTACTCTAATTATATATTGCTTTGGAATTTCGCAAAAATTGCTCAGCATTTATATCATAATTGCAGAGTTAAATCTTAGCTGTATGTATCCTGCAACATGACCTTATTATATTTTCTGAAACCTCAGTTGTAGATTCTCCAATTAAATTACTTATAGCTTTGGAAATGTCATGGCTAGAAATGAGTGTTTTACTGTTCATACATGCCATATGTGCTGCATGTATAACTTTTTTTTTAATCACAAGAGCATACCTCATATAATAAGGATTTTTTTAACTTTTTCGACTTTCAAAGGCTTCTGCACAGGCCTAATGTAGTCTGCAACTCATACGAGTGTTTAGATATGTATAATATATACTTATGTAATTACACACAAAATTATAAGGCAGTAGAAATAATGCGTTCACAGAATATTCTGAAACATATGCAGGCACGCACGCTTCCACATTTTGAGGGTTTTGTAATTTGGTTGATGTTGTTTCGCGTAATGGCGCATAAAATGGGTTGGATTCTCTGCGAGTGCTTGCTTTTTAATAATATTATTATTCATACGCCTGCTTTTTGTACGTACATACATCTGTATGTTTTGTAAAGAGTTACTACCGTTGCAGCATTACAATGTTTATATTTTCGATTTGAAGTCATAGAAAACGCTGTTTTTTTCTTTTTAACTATTAAGAAAAGGGTTGTAATATGTCAAATAATTTTGCAAGAACAAACAAAAAAAAGAGGGGAGAGAAAGGCTTCTGTGCTGTTTTCATTTATGACAAATTATTTATAAAAATTGCATCTGTATGTGTATGCAATTAAAAAAAACTAAACTAAACGGTATGTTTTGTTATTATTGGGTAACTTGTAAGACTTTTTTTTTAAACAGTGATTTTTATAATCTACATAATATTTTATCATAACTTTTTCCTACAGGCCAATATGAACATAGAAGCATGTTTCTAGGAATTTATGCACAATTTATACATGATGTGAGTTATGCGAGTGAATTTCTGCTTTTCACAAAGAAGGCATGATTGATGGCTCACAATATGTGCGACTGTGTGACGGAAAAGCGCAAACGTAATTGTGGGTTCGTTATAAGTTAATGGCAAAATGTCAACATCAATGTCAACGCTCTTTGTTATTGTTTATTGTCGGTTTGGGTTTGTTGCCTTTTGGCATTCCCAAACGATAAGTATTCTTTTTGAGACTTAACTGAGTCAAGCGCTTCAATAAAAAAACAAATACGAAAAATTATTTTCATGGAAATTTATATAAATTTGTTCTTAAAAAATTAATTAAATAAAAAAATATTTGGCTACATAATTTTGTTACTGCATAGTACTAAATTAGTTTCATGTGTTGTTAAATTATTAAAGCTTATCTTTCCCTCTACGTTTTTATATATTAACATCATATTAACAGCATATTTTCTAATTAGAAAATTACGGACTTTTTCATCTTCGTGGAAATAATTGCCTTCTAAAGCATTAGAAGCTTTACAGAATAGAAAATCACTAACCTTCATTAACTCTACACCTTTGTGAGTGTGCTTGGCTGTCCATGCTGAAACTTGAAAATAATCTTATTGTGTAAATTTGTAGGGAGATTTTAATTTTCCATGGAAATAATTTTGTGCTGGAAAGATAGAGAAATGTATTTAAATAACCAGAGCCATGTTGAAGAATGGTTGCTGCTGTCCACATTTAAAGACATTTCAATGTAAAATGCGAACGAAAACCGTTTATAATTGTGCTAATTGATGAAATTTTATAATTATAGCTTTAAATTTTTTTGTTTTACTTTTCATGAATATTATATTCCTAACACTCCAAAATTAAAATTAAAAGCATTTTTATTTAACATTCAGCCAATAACATATTTTTACATTTAAGTTACTGTTGCTTGAACACTTTGCCGATGGAAAATAAACTACTATTATTTTAAGGAAAGGTGATACTAAGTTATTTGATAAACTCTAGCTCATTCTATTGAAGAAACTTTCAGTGATAAGTCCCATTTATTTCCACGCTTTTCCTTCTAAAGTACATGTTTGGTTGGCTTCGATTTCAATTAATTGGTGACAATGTATAACTAACCAACTCTAAAATCAAATGCCTTATTTCTGCATTGGTGGTGCCAAAGTAATACTAAGTTTACTTAACCAATAACAATATTAATACAATTACCATTGACAACTATCTAAAACATGTCAACTATTTTGTGCCTTATTTGTGCTTTTAGGAGCATTGCCGAATTATTATTACTTATTATACTCTTGCAACATGTTACTACGAAGTATAATAGTTTTGTTCACCTAACGGTTACTTGTATTACATAAAACTAATCGAATTAGATTAAGGGTCATATTTATATAAACAATCAGGATGACAAGACGAGTTGAAATCAGAGGGAGTGTCTGTGTTGTGTATTCACAGGGGAATCACTATATATCACAGAAACCAAGAAAAATATACAAGACAAAAATAGTTTGTATTGCATCAATACTTCCTTCAGCCCCCATATACCTAATATAAAGATTTTCGAACTTCCTGTTAACTTTATATCACATATATCGGCATATGTGCTAGTTATTTTAATGAAATTGAAAGAGCGTGTTTTTCTAAACAGTGTATCTTTGTGCCTAAAATGGATAAAATCGACTGAAAACTTGCGCGCATATAACAGAAATTCAAAAGTTTGAAACTTCCAACTGACTTTACTCCATATACAAGTATACATATGTATATATATTTATATCTTTACAAAATTGCTTGAAAATATGTACTCAAGTATAACTGAACAATGTCAAAAGTTAATGCAATCAGTCCTTCCATTTCTATGCGCCCAATGAGTTTAGTATAATTTTCGCTGACGGGAAGTAAATTATAGTAATAAAATTAAAGAAGTATATGACCTTCAAAATAAGTCAGTATGATACAAAATTTGATTGTAATTCATTCACCATGTCATCCAACAATGAAGCTGATTCGCTACATTTTGTAATATAAAGTTTTGGCAATACCTAAAGGTATTTACTCCCTACATAGTTACACCCAAATTTAGGCCTTCCTTACGTGTATTTCGTTTTCTTTTCATCTGAATTTTGCTTCATTACACAACAGATCGTTATCTTTATGCACATAACAAATGTTAATATACACATAATTTCTATTGTCTGCTCCTTGCTGTCAGTCAAAAATTTGCTCCATTGTGTATTGTCGTAACGTGTTGAAAGTGAAATTTTGACAGCTGCCCAAAAACTGCGAACACTTTAACAAATAAATACTTACATATAGATATATATGTAAGGATGCATTGAAATTATTTGGAGTTGGTTGGTATTTTTTTATGGCGTTTAGTTCACTCAAAGCTGCACAATTATGTGAGCTTGCTTCATTTCTAACCAAGCATTTCTCAAATAAAATGTAAATATAATGACAAATATTTTTTTTTTAATAATAT
This sequence comes from Bactrocera oleae, assembly GCF_001188975.3. Lineage (NCBI taxonomy): Eukaryota > Metazoa > Arthropoda > Insecta > Diptera > Tephritidae > Bactrocera > Bactrocera oleae. Next base: position 1,059,720 of record NW_021677886.1, on the reverse strand, counting down.
TGTATATTGAAATTTTAAATAAATATTTGACTTATTTTAACTGAAATTATTGGACTTATTTTAAATTACACGCATGTATTTATTGATTTCGAAAACTTCTTAAATTTCTTTTAAGGTAAAACATCTAACTTTAGCTTAGGTAAATTTTGACCTAACTGAATTGACTAAAAATGTTCCAAAGCTTACTGGAAACTTATTGCATATTTAAGTTTTTATTAATTTGTTTCCATTCTTCCATGATATATCTAGCTAAATAAGAAAAAACTTCAAATAAAAAAACTTCAATGAAAGCAAACACTTAAATAAATTAGTTGGAAGTAATAATACATGACTTCGCGCACACATACAATCCTCGAACAAAGAAGCCAATATACATGTATTTATATACATATATACACATACAATATTGCTGCCACTCCATGATAAATGGCTGACATGTTGACAAAATACAAGTAAAGAGAAAGGAACATGGCCAACCACAAACACTGTTAGCAAATTTACTTAATTGCTAGAACTATGAAAGTAGAAAGGAAGAAATACAAAACAGATGTAAAAAAATAGAACTTAAAAAACAATTAGAGAGATTCCAAAGCATGCAAATAGTGCGAATACTCGACACAAATGCCACAGTCGACATATGGTACACTCATAGATTATATCTGACACCCCAGTAACTTATAAGCGATCAAATATGCCAGCTCGAATTTATATTTGACATTGCAACAGATTAAATTTTTCTGCTTCGAAGATTGCCACATGTGAAAATATTGGCTTCAGTGAGAACGATCGATTGCATTTGAACAACGGCTTTTTGGCCCATTACTCGGTTATGCTTACAATAAAATAAAATCAGCAGTTTAATGTTGAAATTAACCACTTCACTTGTACTATTGCTTATTTTCGTATTAAAGCCACTAACTATTTAAGATATTATATATTTTTCTATGCATAAAGAAATATGTAGGGAAACTTTCATATTCTTCCAATGTTATTCGAAAACTGTAATCTGGAAAGACCTGTTTGCTTAAAAAAAAGTGTGCTCACCCATTTATTGTAATTTTTGTTTTTTTAATATATAAATATTAGCATGTTGCCGATTTCCTTTGTATGCGCTTTTAAAAGCAAAGTAGGCGCCATGTACCAGACATCACGCATATGCTGGAGCTAAAATAATGTAAAGCCAGGTAGGTAGCAAAACAGTATACTCAGATCATTTTGCTTAACACTTTACTTGCGAGAATATTATCTATTTGAATTTTATGCTAGTAGCAGGCAAAGAATAAATTAAAATCTTACGTCTTATAAAATGGAAAATGGATAGTTTACTTGTAACCTTTGGAATATTAATTCTTATCTGAAACCATATGCACATGGACAATGCTGTCGCCTCTGTCTGCTCTATGCACCGATTATATACACATACATATGTTATAATGGAAGTCAGCGCTGTAAAAGTTTGCTTGAGTATATTTGCAAAAGCACGCACGTGTTTCTATTTTTATGCTTAGATACTCACAGCTAAGTTAAGAAGTTTGTTTGGCTGTAAGGTTGCATGCTTACGTAAGTAAGTAAAAAAAAATATCCATAATATATGCATGTGTCGATTTAAGAAAATATGATGACAGCTTTGACGTTTATGTGCTAACACAGTGACGCTGTGGCAGAAGCTTGTGCATCTTTATTATTTTTTTATGCTTACTTTGTATGTCTTTACTTATTTTAGCTTGAGAATATACCATATCTAATACATACAATATGTTTTCAAATTTTTACAATTTTTTCGTGCAAATATTTAGAAAAGAGCATAATGTGAGTAGCGCAATAAAGGTACCAGATGTTTGGGTTGTTGTAATATCTTCCAAATTATCACTATCAACTCTCCTCGCTTGAAGAAAGTCCAATGGTTTGATTCAAAATACTTTATAAAGTTGTTAGTTTATCAACATTTAGTTGCTTAACTATCCCTACTAAAGGCTTCAATAAGAATTTGATTTTATTTTTAGAGATACAGCAGACAATATTTTTTGCGTCTTTTAATCATTTTTATTCATATCAAAAGCAGTTTTGGGCAAGAAGCGTTATAAAATCTCTTAAGAATAATATGAAATAAATAGAAAGAGCTAGCCAATACAAATTCAAACGATAACATGTGATCACACTAACAAAGCCTCCTACAACATTCTTACAATATACAAAGTTATTCTTAGTGTCGAAATGTGATTAAAACACACTTTCCACTACGAATTTAGTACATACATATATGTAAATACAACTGTTGACGACATTTATTTTTAGAAATGTATTTGAAATCTTTTATAAAGAACTTAAAACGATTTGATTTGTTCGAAACTTTAGTAATATATACAGCCGCATTGACCACTCAAACAACCACATTAACCACAGTAAAAGCAAAGTTTCAACATATTGGAATATACAACTATATCTACTCATATATATATGTATATTTAACATTGACGGCAACCGAGACTTTTGAATGAGAAAAAATGTGGCAAACATGCTATTCAAGGAATAGTTAGCAAACTTTCATTGCATCGATGTGATTTGTCAGTATGCAAACTTCAAAAAATAGGGCAGTAAACTCTTCTGTACTTTTTCTGACACAAACCATGTAGCATAAGTAATTAACGGACAAGAAAAATTGGTTAGAATATTTAATTGAATATTATAGCAAAATAGTACTAATTGAGTTTCTAAATTACATTTGGTGTGGCTATTATTCTGTAACGTTATCGAGGGACTTAATTTTATGCTTGATACTTACCCGATTACTTACTTGATATAATATTAAATCCCGTCGGTAACCCCATAGCATTGAGATGAAATAAGTAGTTATAGGTTAATAATTATGTTTTTGTAAATTGAGTTGCCAACTTACACAATATTCAAAATATTCAATATAACTTTTGCATAAACTTTAAATAGCAATTATTGAACTCAATGCTCAGCGAAACATATTAAGTGTAGTAATTTTATTAAGACTTTATTGTGAATAAATTATTATACATTTAATGTTGAAATTATTGACCATCGGAAGCTACGATGTTTGCCCATCTTTCTGGCAGTTTGTGGATATAAGGCGGGTGAAGTAGAACTTCCCACCCACAGTTTTTCAAATAGTTTTTAACTGGCCTTGCAACATGTGGCCGAGCGTTGTCATGATGAAAAATTATTGATTCGTGTCAGGTTGTTGTTTTTCCGCGATGGCCTTTTTTAAAACGAATCAATTAGGTAAACCGGTAGGTGGGGACCATTGATCGTCTGACCCGATTTCAATAGCTCATAATAGAGCACACCCTTGTGGTCCCACCAAATACATAGCATAACCTTGGTGCCACGGATATTCGGCTTTGCCGTGGATGTCGATGGTTGGCCGGGCTTCACATACGATCTCTTGCGCTTTGGGTTATCATAATGAATCCATTTTTCATCGCCAGTGACAATCCGATGCAAAAATGACTTCTTTTGGTGGCGTTGAAGCCACATTTCCGACAGGCAGAATCGACGTTCGACGTATCTTGGCTTTAATTCATAAGGCACCCAATTTCCAAGTTCTTCTTGCGTCTGGCATGCATCTGCGTCGAGCAATGCCTCCAATTCTTTGTCTTGAAATTTTTTTGGCTGTCCGGGTCGTTCTCCGTCGTCTGCTCTACAAAATTATTTACATTATATTTATATGTCTTTTTCAGCTATTTACATATATTATTATATATATATTCACATACGCATGACAGTAGTCTTAGGCATAACTTATTTTTTCACAACCAACCATTTATTTAATACGTATACGCCGTGAAGTTCCAAGATTTTTTAAAACTCTGCAACTACTGTATTGCACAAGTCACGCTGACGTATATTGATCACAATATAAAACGAAAACAATAAAATAAAACGGTTATGTAAGCAATGACAAATCTTTAAAATTTTTCTATCAAAAAGTGAGAAACTGATTGCATATCTTTGCTATTTACAAATTCATGAACCATAGCTTTTATGCAATAAATATTTCAACAATAAGCACTAACATGGAATGACGGCGAATTTGAGGATAATGTTGAAAAGTATATAAAATACTTATTTTCTCTCAGAATTGGCTTGTAAGTGCATACGTATGTATCAGCTTTGCTGTTCCTTGTTGCTTTTGCGCTATCAAACTTAAGTAATCGAATGGATATGTTTGTTGCATAGTCTGCAACTAGTGGAAGCTCTAAAGCGGCTGCTTTTAATAAGTCAAATTAGCTAAGTGAAAAAATTATAAATAAATTTGTTTTGTTTGTGTCCAAAGTAAAGTCGATGCATTCGCAGCACAAATTGCTTATAATAACTAAATATGTAAATATTAGTATTTTCGTAGTTATAAGTTTATACTTCATTGAATTGTTGTTGTATACAATTCCGAAGCACTGTTATTATATTAGTGTTTTGTTTCTCTTATATTATTTGTAGACCCGCAAATTAAGAGGGGCCTCGCAGCACTTACTGATAGATTCAAAATATGAATCGCTTGGGGTCAAAAAATAATGTGCCTTAACTTTTAAGAATTTTTTAATTTATATTCATAATCACATATATCAATCATAAGCATAAATAAAATACTCAAATTAAGCGTTAAAACTTTTACACATACATATACGTTAACATAAAAGTAGCACTCGCATGTTCTTCGAAAAAGATACAGCGAAGTTAAAGCAAATTTGTATACAAAACTTTTTTTTCGAAGCTGCATACGAAAAGTATCAAATGTTACAAAAAGTCTAAAAGTTAAAACATTGAGTGGTGATAAGCGTTGACAGCTGACGTTGTGCGTATATTTTCAATGACAAGAATGTTTAAGCGTGAAAATACATGTTTGTCAGTATGTGTGTGGCTCGCAGCATTTTCCATAATTTAATGTTTTTTTTTGTCTTTTACTAAATTTTTGCCAATATTTTGATTGATGGTTGTGGAAGCTGATGACAGCTCCACGAAAACCATTCTGGCTAAATGCTGCAGATTAAATAATGACTAGGCCGAAAACGGGACCATAAGCGGAATGTCATTTAGTGCTATTCGTTATACGCCACTTGTCACTTGCTGTGCAAATAAATTATTTTGTGACTTAAACAAGTCACGTGTACTAAAAAAATTGGTATTTTTAAATAATATTGTGTATGGATATTTGTGCGCTATTAGGTATTGAGTTTTAAATATCAATCAATTAGAATTTTCTTTATTGAATGCTTGTATTGCTTTGTTTCTGATAATTTATATGCATGTTCAAATTAATATATATGACGGAAGTGAAAATCAAATTTATCGAAGCGTGGGAAAAATGTTACAGTTTTTTTATGGTGACATGCTAATAAAGTGGCATTCTATATGTTTCTTTTATTGCCTGCTTTTCGCCAAGCATAGTGAAAAGCTTGTATTCAATATTATTTTGGCTTTTCATTTCAATAAATGTTGCCGAATTTATTAAAATTCTCTTTTTTAATTTGAATGAAGCTCTACCAAAATTACTTTATTTGACGAGTATAAAAAATGTTATAAAAAAGTATCTATATTATGTTCCGGATTGGAGCATGCCGGTGTCAATTAAGTTTGACAAATTTTTTCATCAAAAATTTCAAAAATATATATTGCTTTAGTAATATATATTACTGTTCGACGAATTGCCATATTTTAATTCTTATCTGTACTCGCTTCTCATGCCACTGCATCATGTCACACCATCTTCAATATTGAACAACTACTATACAAGGATTATACAGCACAGTGTTTATAAATATATACAATTATACTTTCATATCAATTTCACTTGACTTACTTTAAACGGACTGACTTTTCCGTTATTATGCTTTGATTACTCAATAAAAAGATAGATTTTTGCAAATATGTAGTATTTCTCTGCTATATTTTGTGTGAGTAGTAAAGTTTTGACTCAGAGGAAGTAATCATCTACAGAGTTGCAAAGAAAAATATACTTTATATTTTTGTTCAAGTCGCTTTTCCTTTATTCCACGGACTTTATAAACTAATCATAAATAAAAACTGATTTCAATTCGATATTCGTGATTAAGGCATGATGGAGAAAATTTATTTAAAATGACAATAGATCTGCTATCAAAGTGAAATACTTCGTATTAAAAGTGAAGAGTTCGGGCCAACAAGTGAAGTGACTTCGGTTGAAAAATACTCTGCAATTTAGCTAAGTGAATTAAAACCAAATTAGTGAAAATACTCGAAGTAAAGTTTTATTTTATTATTTTTTACCGATCCTTTTGTGTTTAGTTATTATTAAGAATATTTTTTGATGAACTACAAGTATAATATGAGTTTTTGTGTATTTAAAGTTATAATTAATTAAAAATTACTATTTGATATCAAACAAAATTAAGTCAATTATATAAATATATATAGTCCCTCTCCCTCGAGGATTGTTATCTTGTCGCGATGAGGAAATAGCAAGTACAATTATCTTCAGAACGATACCGGCGGTAGCTTAGCAGGGTATCCCAAGTTGGTAAAGTCGAAGGTGAGTACTGAAGCTAAAACAATCCACATAACGCTCTCTTTCTGCGAGCGAGGTCGTAGCGTCTGTTCACATGCTAGTGACGGCTACAGCGGGCGTCAGTCTTGCAACAAGCGGCTCGAGTTATAAGGGTCTATATTTAATATACCGGTTCGTGCGCCAAGGTGGCAGCTCTATCAACGAGCTAGGAAGGCTAGGCTAATCACCCATTTTTGTGAATAAACTGGATTACTGAAACCAAATTTGGCTCTACGCTCCAACTGCAATTAAAGAAAATATATATAGATATAGTATATTTAATAAAAATGCAGTTAAAGAAGAAAAATATATATTTAGTAGATATCAATAATAGGAATCGATAAGTCTTCAAATATATAATATTTAAAAATGCATAAAATATGATATCAATGCTTCACTTTCACAGCATTTGTAGGAATTTTCTAAATATGTATAATATAATTATATTAATTCAAAGGCGCGCTATCAAAGGGCTCTGAGTTAATTTCCTGCCTGCAAAACATATATAAAAAGAGCGTCATATGCATGTATTTTCTCATAAAGGACTAAATATAACTTCAACAAGCTTCCATATGTGTGTCCATTGTTTTCATAAGAAACCACCAACTTCAAAATATATCGAAAACTCACCTTTCATTGCATTGTGTTACTATGTACTGAATTTCTGTCCTACATAACTGTGTGTACACTAAATAGCTGCTTTGGCTGAAATAATTCAGATTCTTGGCAAAATTGCAATTTACCTTAAGAGGACGAAGAGTTATGCACATGTGTATATGGATTCCATGTTCAAAACTTTTAGAAATAGCTCAGTTTTGACCGAAGATAAAATAAATACTGAACTTTTATTAGATAAAAATAAAATATAATACATTTTTTCAAATGTGAACCCAAAACTGTTCTTTATTGCGTACTTACTTTTATTTTATTCAACATTTCTAACATATAATACTTCTTAATTATTTCTTTTAATTACCTTCATCTATTATAAGAAATGTTAATTCTTTTATTGTGCCGAAATGCAGCGAGGGTCACTTGGGCTCTTATTTGTACTTATATTACATACAGATTTATATTTTGTCCTCAGTTACTTGAATGCAAGGAAAATTAAAAATTTGCATTACTACTTTTCGCATATCCTTTATGCTAATGATTTTTATGTTTATTGTATTAAAGGTGTGTCACATTTAAAATTGGTGCTTCGTGGAAATTCTCGCTTAGAGGAATTTTTATTTTAATAAGAGCGCTTTGATTATTCATGTTTTGCGGTAAAATTCTAGTTGAGTTTTTATGGCAAATTGTAATATTTTAAGTCATAAAATGGTGAAACGACTTCGCTGGACAAATTTTAAAAATATATAAAACACAAACCCTTCCAGCATTGTTTCCCTGCAACAAACTGAACACATTCAGAACCCTCCGTCAGTACCTTTAATTCAGAATTCACTTAATATTACGAATGCATTACTACACTGTGATACATACATACGGCTACCGCACGCACGAGTGAATCAAATTCGAAATTCAGCAGATTGTCCAACGGAAGTGTGAACTTTTCACTTGCAGTATGATAAAGCGCAAGCATACTTGTTATCTTGTGTTTACCCAACTGCTGCAATGAAAGTGCAAAATGGTGGCTACACTTATTGAGTTGTGCCGTCGGGTTGCACTTTAATATGGATGAAAAATTTTGATCGTATATTGCTCTTTGTATGCAAATATCATTTCTTTATATACGTATGTACGCATGTGCGTACACTTGAGTTGCATTTTCCTGGAAGCCTCGTGTTGTCACCTTTATTGCGAAACTTTTCATGGCGGACGATGCCTGCGGGCATTTTATTTGATATTCCGGTTATTTTCCGGTTAGTTTTTTGATACGCATACAATTTTTTGTTGATAAGCTAATAGATATATTTTTATATATTCTGTATATTTTCTATTCAGTATTATTTATGACAGTTGTAGAATTATAAATTGAGGAAAGACATTTCTTTTTTACACAGCTTCGGTAAAATATTTATTTGATGTGTTTTATGCCATTTGCTTTAATCAATGCTGTTAAGGGGTTAGGTGTGGTGAGAATTCTCAAAAAATCTATTTTTGCATTTTCGTTAAGTGTAATACCTTGAAAATATTCCCTGCAAATTTCAAGTTGATCCGATAATTACTTTTGGAGTTATTCGACAAATAACTAAGAGCACTCGGGCACTTCAAGCGCTCGGGAGCAGGTAGTTAATCTAGTATGAAACTTTAAATGCGTTTTTCTCAAAACTATGTTTTTTGAACTGGTGACAACTGTAACTCGAAAACCGCTCAGTAGATTCTAATAAAATTTATACAGCTTTTATGATACATAATAAACTCAGGCCTGATCGAAGGATATTTTTTTTGGACCAAGATTTTGTCCCAAAACTCTAGAGGCCGCAATTTGTTAATTTTTGGAAAAGAAGCTTCGATAATTTCAAGGAATTGTGACATTTAATGGTTTTCAAGACGTTGTGATTTAACACCATTATACTAATTCTTGAAGTCATTGGTCTTAAACAATAAACCAGATTCTCTTAAAGCTTTAAAATCCAAAACTAAACGTTCCATTTGAATGATGTTATATTCAGAACTTAATTTTATCGATTGTAGTTCACATTAGATACAAAATATTTGAATTTTCTTAACAATTAGCGTGTGTGTGTGTTTTGTTTTCTCTTTTGAAAATTGAGTGTGGTTTTTATGAGCTCTCGAATGACACAGACATTGAAAGTTTAGAGAATATGCGCAATATTATTAAAACTGATTACTATTTTCCCATAACAAAATTCCCGGAAGTTATGCACGCCAGTTATTGTCGATTATTGTACATTCATTTCACAGTCACTCAAAATTTAATAATTGACAACATTTTTCAATATAAATAATTGACTTATATTTGCATTCCATTACTAAATTTCATACAAACGATTGCAAATATTAAATCGCGCGAAATTATATTTGAATTGTCAAATTAATTATTCAGAACGTGTGGTATTTAGTTTATTTTCGGCATTTCAGGAATTCTACAATAGATATCAGGTTATGTTAAGTACTTAATGTTTACAATTATTTATGTGTATGTGTTTATGATAATTTATATGTACATAACTCGAGGTTGATTATAGAGAATAAAGTATTTCAATGATTGATTAAAAAAAATTTTTTTTAATTAACCTAAACCGTATATCAAGTGCATACTTTTTCTATAAATATTTCAATCTGGTACCACAATAATATCGTAGACTTAATTTGAAATATTTTGGGCATTAAACGGCATAGTATATCCAATAATATTCGTATAGTCAGTTTCAATTGGATCAGGCAAGTTTTCACCCAATTTTACTCATTTTCAGCACAAACATGCACCAAAAAATACATTCACTTAATTTCATTAAAATAGCTCACATATTAGCCGACGTATGTGGTATGAAGTAAACCGGAAATTCGACAATATTTCAATAAGGTATATAGGTGCTAAGAGAACTATTGACCTGATTCTTTCTCTGAATTGTGTCTCTCTCCGAATTTTAATAATATATATCAAATATTGATCATTATTTCCGGTAAAAATGTTAGCACCAGGCACTGTGGTCCCCACATTGGGTAACTGGGGGCTTGAACAGTTATGGTCTGATTTTGAAAATTTTTACACTTGAGATGGTGTAGTGGTGGTGTGGTGGATTTGTCCCGATATATTCTTTGGTGCTTGGTTTATATACTGGAAAGTTTAAGTCATACGGAATTTAACTTTGTGCTATATGGGTAGTAGGTATGGTTTTAGTTCGATTTCGCCCATTTTCGCACTGTAACATGAGAATATTAAAGTAGTTCTATGTACCGAATGTGGTTGAAATTAGTCGGAGGATATAAGATTGCACCTAAATGTGGGCGGTGCCGAATGTAAAATTAAATATCTCTAACGCATTAAGTTATTGATTTATCGCACTTTTAGTAGTTTTTAACAAAACCGTTATATACTGAGTGGGCGGAGTTATCATTAGATTTCATTCATTTTTCTACTGTCGAAGTTGGAGTTCAAAATATTTATTTTGTAAAACTTTGGGTCATATAACTCGAATGGCTTAGAAGATATATGTCTTGAACTTATTAGAAGGCGGGCACGCCCACTTAAAAAAAATGTTGAACCCTCCCCAATGCAATTCTTGGTTGCAAGAGTGTAAAAATATCTCTAAAAACCACAAATAACGAATACTTTTTTCGGACTGACGCGCACGATAGTTTAAGTATTTCCAGTAACCAACAATATCTACAAATTATTTTGAGGATAATTTATATTGTCTTAAACGAAGATTCAAAATTTCTCAAACCAAAACTACCTAATTTGAGTAAGCTTCTGACTTGACAGTAAATATTTTTCACACAACTTTGAGTTTGTCAATTTTAATTTATTAAGTATAAATGTTAAGTCGTCTTAAGTATTACATGTTCCGTATAGTTATAAATAGTTAATTTTACTGTAACTTGGTCACATGGTCAAGTTATTAGTTTATTTTTTTTTTGTTACATACATATATGCATTAAATATAATACGCGAATGTATGCATTTTGTTAGCCAAGACTTAGCCAGCCAATGTAGTAATGCCTTCAAATGTATTCTGTGAATAATACAAAAATTTAATATTTGGTTAGAAAAAAAAAGCTTCATGATTTAATGCTTACTCTTATATTAACAATATTGATGTTTGTTAATCATTTGATGTATTTCTCAAAATATGTATTATATATGTTTCTGTAAGCAACTAGTTTTTTTCATGTTTACAAAGCAAGTTTTCTCGAATGCCATTGATACTGGCTGGTTAAATGACGGTTGTATATGTTATCTACTCATCTTGCTTATTAAAGACTTAGAACTTCTTTTGTTTAAATTTATATACCAGTAGTGTGTTTTTTGGTCACTTTGTATATAATTTTATTATACATACAATATAATAATAATTTTTAATTTTATTATACATATAATAATAATTAATAATTTTATTATACATATAATAATAATTAATAAT